>JAPYZL010077387.1:0-10000 GCA_030522825.1 Platygaster orseoliae
ACATGATCACATATTTTCAAGTTTCGAGAATATTCTAGAAAAGAAAAGAAACTTCGAATTTTTTTTCTACGAACTTTTCCTACAACCTGATATAATATTATATTATAATTATATTACATATATTTTTTTACTTTTTTTCAGAAAAAATGCTGTGCCGGGGAACTCGAACTCGCGACCCTGAGAGTAAAAGTCCAGTGACTTGACCACTGGTCCGACAGGAGCTGTGACTGATGCTAAGATTTTCTCAGAGCTACTTAGTTATTTCGAATTTTCAAAAATTCATAATCAAAAACTGAATTTTGAAATTTCGAGCTACAATTGTTTCTCACAATTCAAAAATCTATCGAAATATAAATAATTATTTGACAAAACCAAAAGTCGGTTGAGCATGGGCTTCACAATGTAGCCACGCCAGCTGCACGCAAAGTGATGTTCATAATCATAAGCGGTAGATAACAGATCTCGTTTCGTCGATGACAGGCGCGAGCATGCCCTTAATCGACCACGGTACGCTTCTTCGGAGCGACGGTGCATGTACTTTGTAGCTCCGGCAATTTGAAATTATCCTCCATATTCGTTGAGCTTCCTGCCACGAATACAGCTCGGGGAAAAAGCGAGTATTTCGTTACATGGACAAGAAAATGATTCTGCGCTTCGAAATCTTGTCTCACGCGTCTTCCTAATTAACGCAAATTTCCCGCTGGGAACGAGGAAACTGCTGATATCTTGAGAACCACAGTAATCTGATTTCACAGGATCATCGAAGAAAAGGAGAAGTTATTGGCTGCATGAATCGAAGTTTTAGTGCAGCATTGAACATGATACGAAGGATGTTGGATTGGGTACTGTAATGTCCAAAACATAATGTCCAATAGTAGGTACTTCAAAAAATATTATTCAACAAATTTTACCAATTTTTCCATATTACATGTTTGAGATATGTTTGTTAATAACATATTTACAATAGTATCAGCAAGAAGTAAAAAAAACATGTAAAATGCGAAATTCTACGAAATTTTTTTCAATTTATGAAAAAAAATGAAAACAAGGAAAAAACCTTACAAATCGTAATTTTTGGAAATTGTCGTAATTTTTAACAATTAATGAATTTCTGAAAATTGTATAAAACTCCAAACTCTAAATATTTTGACTCAGTTGTGATGATTTTTTCTCGAGACATGTTGAGTTTTTTACGGAAATTTGTTTAATGCGAAACAAACAATGCGAAAGGAAATAGTAAAATAGAATTTTAACATTTGCAGAATCCTAAAGAACCTTGTATATTTCTGTAAATATTAATTTTTTTATTTAAGTATTTTATTATCGAACCTTTTAGATTTTCATTGATTTTAATTAGCGAATATGTCATTTTTCCAAAACATTTTCATTAAGAGGAATTTTTGCAAAAATTGTTTCCATAAAACCTGTTTTTCTAAAGATTTTTGAATATTTTTTTAAATTTCTAAGAACATTAGAACACTTAAAAAAAAACTTGGAAAAGTATTTGAAAATAATTCAAGCATACAATTGATAATTTTTGAAAATTCCTCTTAAGCTAAAAAAATTTGCCTTTAATACAGAAAATTATTAAGATATTTTATCTGAAACATTTAAAATAAGAAAAAA
This sequence comes from Platygaster orseoliae, assembly GCA_030522825.1. Taxonomy (NCBI): domain Eukaryota; kingdom Metazoa; phylum Arthropoda; class Insecta; order Hymenoptera; family Platygastridae; genus Platygaster; species Platygaster orseoliae. Next base: position 1,627 of record JAPYZL010077387.1, read on the forward strand.
CTCAGCCTTAAAAAATTTTCGAAATAGAGGACAATTGAAGAATTATTTCCAAATTCAACTAATTTTCCGGAAGTTCATACTATTTGGAGAAATTTACTATATTTGTGAAATTTCTAATGATACTCTAAATGCTATGAAAAATAAATTTATTTTTCTACACAAGATTTGATAATATTTTTTATATTTTTGTTAATATTTTGTTTGATAAATTATCATTTTATACATTTATTTAATTGATATAGAAAATAAGAAAACATTATTTCCGAAATCAACCAATTTTTATGAACTCCAAAAATCGGAAAAATTCACCAAAAATACTATGATCTTATGAAATATGTATGAATTGTTCTATTTTTTTTAATTTCTTATGGTTATCTAAATGTAACTAATAATTCTATTATTTTTCCTTACAAGGGTCATAGATCCTTTTTTTTATTCGTGATCAATTTTTTTTTCTACAATCATTACACTAATTTTTTTTATGGACATGGGAAATTCGAACAAAACTATTTCTCATTCAACGAATTCTCCTAAAGTTTACAAATTGAAAAAACTTTACCAAAAATACTACGATCTTTAAAAATATGTCTAAATTGTTATATTTTCGGGATATCTTATCATAATCTGAATGTTATTAAGAATTTGATTCTTTTTTATATTTGTTCAAAAATGTTTTTCAAATCAATCAGTTATTTTTTTATAATTGTTTTGTGAATATGGAAAATATAAAATTATTTCTAAATTCAAGCAACTTTCCTTTATTTAATTGAAAATTATGGAAATCAAAAATTGAAACAACTTCACAAAAAATACTACAATCCTTTCAAATATGTATAAATTATTCTATTTTTAAAATGTTTTATGATTATCTAAATGTCGTTTTTTTTATATTTGTTATAAATATTTTTGTACATCAATTATAAATTTTTTTTTTTATGGACATGGGAAATTCAAAAAATACTATTTTCATTTTAACGAATCTTCCTAAAGTTCACAAATTGAAGAAATATACTAAATATACAACAACTCTCCAAAATATGTATAAATTGTTACATTTTTGAAATTTCTTATGATAATCTAAGTGTTAATATACATTTCGTTTTTTTTCATAAAAAAGTAATTGATCTTTTTCTATTTGTTATAAATATTTTTTTTTCAATCATTAATTTTATTATGTGTTTTGTAAATATGGGAAATTGAAAAAATTATCTCCAAACTCAATTAACTTTTTTTTAATATGATAAATTAAAAAAACTTTACCAAAAATACTCTGACCCTTTTTAATATGTATAAATTGGTATATTATTCAAATTTCTTATAATTATCTAAATGTTACTGAAAATTTCATCCAATAATTCCTCTAATTCCAATAATTCCATATAAAAATATAATTAAAAATGAAAAAAAAAAAATTAAAAAAATTAATCAAAGTAAATAAAATTCCTATAATTGTAAAAGAATTATTGATCTTTCTAATGACATAACTAAATAGTGATATCTGGAAAACTGGATTCATTCAATTATGTATTATTTACAATTATTGTCTGATCTTTTCTGTAATTATAAACACAGAATAAAATAAAAGTACTATTTCACAAGAAAAAATCAACCAAACTAAAAAAAAAAAACCGACAGATCTCTCTAGGAACTTCAATAGCGGATGAGAATACTTACATATGTAGTTTCTTAGTCCAACCTACTCTTTTCTCGCGTATTTATTTGTGTACATCCGCATTTCGTGGATTCTGTTAAATATTTTCACGAAAACTGCTCATTTACTCGGAAGAAATGCTTTTTCCGCGGGAGTGACAAGTTCTTGAATGGCCCTCGCGCCTGATGGTGCATTGGAGCTAATCGCTTTTGGTCGGCTCTTTTTCGGAGGGCGCTACCCAAAAAGGGCTTCGAAATAGGCAGCGCGTGTTTCCATTTTTCAGCGAGATTATCCCCGAGCACAAAAACTTCTCGAGCGTGGGTGACACACTCGTGGACACTGGTCAGGAATATTAAGGCCGTATACAACTTGGCCTTCCGTTTCACAAGATGACTGTATTTGCAGTATCGAAAAAAGGCTATTGCTTTTACAGCAGTTTCATGAAAGTTTGTCCACTTTAAAATCTTTGACACACTTTTTATTCTTCAATAAAAATATCCATTTTCAAAGTTAATCAAAGGACTTTTTCGTAACTGTTTTTTTAGGTTAGGTTACAAGTTTCGATTTCATAACCAATCCAGTCAAAAATTATGAATCCTCAATGCTGGATAATTTGAAAAGATTATTTATCTCACTTTTATTGGGCGTTTTAACTTCACGATCCGTAAAATTGGATTATCGGTACGATAGAAATCATTATAACCTACTTGACAATAGTTCGTGGGCGCGTACACGTTCATGAAACGCACGTTATCTGCGTAAGCTGGGGCCAAACGCCACGCGACCACAAGATCGCTCAACCGAAACCTGTCGGCGGCGAACCCGATAGATCGCCTCGTTCTCAGATGCGCCGAGATAAATCTCTTTCTATACACCTTTTCCAAGCTATTCATCGACTTTACCTGCACGCACGGGTTCGGCGTCGATGAAGTTTATAACTTCATTCATTCCGATCACGTGTTCCATAACTGTGGGAAACTGATTCTGTCTGTCCAATGGATTAATATCCATGATTCTAAGTTGACATGAGTTTTATAGTTTAAACAGAAAATGAGAGAGCATTTTTTTTCTTTTTTTGAGTATATAAAATTTATAGATTTCTAGAGTATCGAGTTTCAAAAATAATTTTATTTATATATTATAAGTAGAGTGAGTGAAAATATGCACCTAAAATGTATGTTTTAAGCGCATTAATATGCACGAAAAAATGTCGTTATGTGAACGATGATATGCTGATATACTTATATGATGACACGATATAATTAAAAGTCAAATAATTTAAATTGAATATAATTGATTTTTATAATTCAATAATTTGATTGAAAATAAATAAAATACGATTTCATGATATGTCTGAATTTGTGAATGAATACTCGTATATTGCGCGATATATTAATTTGTGACATAATTATGTGCGAGATATGCTATTTGTGTCATGAATATATGTATGTATGCATGGTGTACTAATTTGTGACATGAATTTATGCGCCATATACCAATTTGTGACATGAATAAATGCGCGATATACTAATTTGTGACATGAATATATGCGCGATATACTAATTTGTGACATGAATACAGAGTGTCACTTTTCAAATTTCAATCAGATCAGACTTTACCTGCATGAGTAAATGGGTAAATTTGACACGGCTGAAATTTCAAGAGCGACACTCTGTATATGAGCGATATACTAATTTGTGACATGAATATGTATATACGCGATATACTAACTTGTGGCATGAATATATGCGAGATTATGCGAGATATACTAGTGTGTGACATGAATATATGCGCGATATACTAATTTGTGACATGAATATATGCACGATATACTAATATGTGATATAAATATATGCGCGATATATATAATTTGTAACATAAATATGTATATGCACGTTTTACTTATTTATGACATGAATATATCCGCAATATACTAATTTGTGACATGTATTTATGCGTGATTCACTAATTTGTGACATGAATATGTATATGGGTGATTCAATTATTTGTAACATGAATATGGATATGCACGGCATACTATTTAGTGACATGAATATATGCGTGATATACTAATTTGTAACATGAATATGTATATGCACGATATATTAACTTGTGACATCAATATATGCGCAATATATGTGACACAGTTTAAGAAAAGTTACCTTAGGGTACCGATAGTTAAGGCACATTATCTGTCTCAAAGGCATTTGAAAGTAGGCCTAGACGATTTGTACCCTATAGTATCGTTTCTCAAATCGCATTACATATTAATTTGTGACATTATTATATGACTGATCTACTAATTTGTGACATGTATATATGCAATACTAATTTGTGACATGAATATATGCGCAGTGTATTAATTTGTGACATGAATTTGTGTATGTGCGATATACTAATTTGTGATATCAATATATGCGAGATATACTGATTTGTGACATGAATATAAATATGCGTGATCTACTAATTTATAACATAAATATGAATATGTATGACATACTAATTTGTGTCATGAATATATGCGCGATATACTAATTTGTAACATGAATATGCGTATGCGCGATATACAATAATTTGTGACGTTCATGTACCCGCATTATATTAATCTGTGACATTAATATATGCCTGATATTCTAATTTGTGACATGTATAAATGCAATACTGATTTGTTAATAAATATCTGCGTGATATACCAATTTGTGACATGAGTGTATGCGTGATATACTTATTTGTGACATGAATATATGCGCGATATACTAATTTGTGACATTAATATATGCGTGATATACTAATTTGTGACATGAATATATGCTCTTCGTACTAATTTTCGACATGACAATATGCGCGATATACTAATTTTTAATATGCATATATGCGCGAGATACTAATTTGTGATATGAATAAATGAGCAATATACTATTTTGTGACATGAATATATGCGCAATATAATAATTTGTGATGTGAATATATGCGCGATATACTAATTTGTGACATGAATGTATGCACAATAAACATACATGTGCTTATATAAGCGAAATAAGCATGCAATAAGCAAACGCTTATAAACACTCGCTTTAATTATAAGGAATAAATATATTATTAATAAAATTTTATTCACTATAGAAATTTCTACTCAGCAGAAAATGTTCAAAGTATTGAATGAATAAAAAGATTTGATAATATTGAATAAGTTGAATAAGTCTGGTTACAGAGGACTATAAAACACGTCGAAATTGGCGCCTTATGTTGCTGATCTTTTGGCAGCCTTGTAGATTACTTGGAAAGCGAATTCTCACCCTTTACCATAAAGCCTAATCAAATCAAGTAAAAGTACGTCAAGCACCTTGATCCATCGATACGGCACACAAAACGTCGAAGGGTGATGAAAATGATAAGACCTGATTTTATCAATTTCATGCGTAATTGCGCGTGTTGGGACACAGGGCCTCCATTGTCAGTGGCATCGAGTGCTCTTCGGCAGCGATATCGAATTCTCCGCGCTAAACAAGAATTTCTATCAGCTCAAATATCGTGTGACATTTTGCCTCGCGAGCTTTCGTGATTTTATAGCGTCGAGTATCTAAAATCGATAAATCATTCTCAGCAAAAGTCGAATGAAATCATATTTTCCAATTTTTAAATTACATGTGCATATTCTCAACTGAAAAAAAGCTCGTTGAAAGTTCATCTGCAGGATTGAAAATAATTGGGGATTTTGTGGGTCATGATTTTTCTCAATGGGCATTGTTGCCAAAAGGTGAGGGGGTATTTGATAAACAAATGTTTGTGGTTATAAGCATCAGTCACTGGTCGCTTACGTGAGCCAATTTGACGCTTCACTGCTTGGATTGGTCATGATAACAGGCAAACGCAGGCATAAAATACTTGCTTATTATACACGGCAACTAGACGTGGACTTACTCTGATCCCGAATCACTCCCCTCAAAAACAGGAGCTTAAGCACGCATCGAGGGGTTGCTCACAAACGTTGCTACGCTTGCCACTACATTGAGCATTTCGTTTGAATTTTGATAATCTACATTTCATCGAATGTGGAGGTAGTTGTTAAAAGAACATTGGGAAAACGTTTTCAGGTATTTAGTTAATTAACGCAATTTTTCAAGAAATTGTGATGATAATGAAAAATGAATTTTATGCGATTCTTTAGAAAATAAAGAACATCAAAAACGGATATAAAAAAGAGTTATTTGTGACATATTCAATCAGTGAAATTTCTACTGATGGATCTGTCAATATAGCTAAAACAACAAATCTTTTCATTAAATTATCACTGACAGATTCAATTAGTTAAAATCTCACTGATTCAAATCTGGAAAGTTTACAGTTATACAAAAACAAAAAACAATCTCATGACCGAAAATTACAAATCGCACAGATAAACCAAGCCCTTCATTTTCTGGATAGCAAGTGCACGGAATAATAACCAAGCCTTCATTAGCGCATTCCTCTATGACACTTGCAACTTACAGACTCGTAAAAACACCTTAAACGTTGTGAGCATTATAGTATCGTGTAAACGCATTCGAAGTTTCATCCAGATTTTCTCTCACCGTAAAACCTGGCTCTAACTATTATTTCCACATGTTGAAAAATGAGAAACTCAAACCATAACCATTTCCCAAGGTTGAACGGGCACATTTTATTTGATGATATAATTCCGCTTCTTGGCAAGCATTAAAAAATTCTCCATTGAGTTAAGTCGATTCATTTTGGACGTGTTTCGGTGTGTATTCCTAGAAGGCGCGAGATCGTGAGATTTTACGACCGAGGTAAAATGATAAAAACATAAATCTTCGCATTTTGCGAGAGCATAATTTGGTTGAAGGAATAAAAATGAACGATAGTGAAAACATACATTGTCATGTGCGAGTTTTAGCGGTTTCATCAAGCGATGTTTTGTCGCTTGGTAATTAGAAGAGGTGATGAAGATAATGATAAGTGACAAAATCATTTCATTGCCCTCCCAAAGTTTGAATAAAATTAATTATTTCATATAAAAATAGTAAATTCATGGTGATGAACAATGAAAAAACAAATTAAAAAGGAATGAAATAAAAAAATTAGTAAAAAATTGGGAAAAAAAACTTCTTCTGAATACATAAAATTGTGTCGTGTTCCAAGACTTCTCGATCAAATTCACGTTCCGTGTGCTTAATGCTAATAGATTATTGAAGGGGTAATTTTCCATGCGGTAAAATTACTTTGGGTTCGCATTCGAAATGATACGACCGGAAGACACGAGATGACGTAAAATATCGTGCGGGATATAAATCAATTTGCATTGACTGGCTTGAAATGCGTGCATCGTTCTCATCCGGCGACACGCCCCTTCGCTGCACCTGTTCTTCGTAAGTAGATTCATCATATGATGATAACAATAATGTTCATCCGTTATGGAACAGGCGCATTGCGAGTTCATCGCGCGCGCGCGAGGCGCTATTCGATGAGCGATAAACTCCTCGTAATAGAATGCACATTGAGTATTATGATATCAGAATGTGTCTTAAACGAACATTTCTTTCGATACTGGACGTTTTCAGTGTTAAAAATGGATTGGTTATTGATGAGATTGAATTTTCAAGTTTTCATTAAGAAAATTTTTTTTAATTATCTGATTATAAAAATATTATTGTTAAAGGAAGAAATTCATTTCTTGAAAACAGGTTCTTAATGCAAATTAAATTTTCGTTAATAATGCAAATCAGTATTATCTGGACTATCATACATTACTCGTATCATTTTTAGCCATTCTATTTTTTTTATAAGAAATTATTATAAGTATTCCATAATCGATAGTATGAGCATTATTTTTATTATAAGTATCAGTATCATCAGTATTATCAAACATTATTTTCGCCAATAGTAAAAATACAATATTTGCATGAATTTCATTGCATTGCATGATTTAAAAATTTTTTGCAAGAAATGAATCTTACGAAGAATTTCAAAAATTCAAAATCATTAACGAAGTAAGAAATTTCTTACCATTATGTTATTTATTGAAAAATTTATTTTTGCAACTATTGAAAATCAGTATCATCAGTATTACTGAACGTTATCAGTATAAATATTACTAGTACGAATACTATCACTGTTTCATAAAATTATGAGTATCAGTATTGTCAGACATTATTTTTACCAATAATTCAAATTCTATTAATGCATTAATTTCTTTGCATAATATTCATTTTCAAATTCTGAATTTTCAAATTTTTTACATGAAAATAATTTCTGTGAAAATATTTATTTTCACAGAATTAATTTCTTTGAAGGCTTTGCAACTTAGAAATCTTGAGGTAAAAAATGATTTTATTGCATTGGGTTATTTTAAAACAAATTTCATTTTTGCTAATGTTGTGAATCAGTTTCATCAGTATAATTTGACATTATCAGTATGAGAAATTTTCCTATATTTATTTCTCATTATTGCTATTATGTCATTATTAGATTATTAGTATTTTATAGCTAGTACAAATATTATCAGTTCTTATTTTTACTTAAAATGCAAATTTGATCTCTTACAATAATTTTTTTGTCTAAAATTTTTTTCTATATTTAATATTCACAAATAAAGAAATTAATTTGTTGGCAAATAATACGAATCAGTTTAATCAGTTGCATCAAACATTATCAGTATTTGACATAATCTTCTAAATCGTCATTTATTAGTATTATAATAAATACTTTAATTAATACAAATTA
>JAPYZL010077387.1:12500-16616 GCA_030522825.1 Platygaster orseoliae
TCTCTATAGGGTGAAAAATTCAATATTAAAATAAAAAAAATTCAAAATTGCTGTTATATTATCGTTATAACCTAATTCCTGTGAACGTCTGCTAAATTTTTAATTTTTTTTTTTTTTTTTTGTAAAACGTGAATTCCTGCTTCAACAAATCTTGTGTGATGGCATAATCTTTTTCTGCCGGTGACATCTTCGTGTAGTTCTTTCGTTCAGACTCGGCCACCGCGATGAAAAGAGATCTTGGAAAGATACGGCTCCCTGCTATTCTCGTGTTAACAACCGAAACTCATAAAGACATTGAAATGGGCAGAGAATCTTTAGGATTTTAACGCCGTCGTTGAGAATTGAGAGGAAAAAAATGTTGCATAAATATATCAGAATGTGTCGTTGACCGTGAGGATTTTAGCATTTTGATTCACGAATATATCACACGTTGAGAAATGGTAATTTTTTCTCTCTTTTGATTACAGTTTCGTTTATGATGTTAAGGTTTTCGGAAATTATAGTTTTTTTTTATTTTGACTTATAACTTACTTGAAACTCAAAATGAAAGTGATTTTAGAAATTAAGGTTGAGCTAGAAGTGAAATTTGAATTTTTTCCGAGGTTTTGAGTGTTTCTGAAAATAATTCGATTAGGTCACTTTGGAAAATCGTAGGGAATGTTTCGTTACGTGGAAAATCAAGAAAATTTTAACAAATATTGATGTTTAAAGTTTTTTATACAGGAAAAATCGCGTTGTTACCGTTTTGCTTCTGAGCTTCATCATGCAGAGAAGCGAATAATGCAAAACATTAGAAAAATAGATTGAAAAACTACAAATACCTAGTTTTTTATCTACAATTGATTGTAATTTTTTTTAAAAAACAATTCAGGAGTACAAAATATATTATCTGCTTGAAAGATATAAAAAACTATGTAATAAGAACTCAAATTGCAGCCCATGAGTCAAAGAACCACATTTCATGCAAAATATTTATTTTTGCACGCACAATGATTTTAGAGATCATTATTTGCTCTGTTTTGCAGTAAAATTTGAAAAAATCAATTAAAAAACTTTGGAAATCCTAAAAATCCTAAAAATCATTTCTGATGTTAACATCTTCGAAAGTTATAGTATTTTCATTCAAAATGTGGAAAATGTCGAACTACTTTTTCGATTTTGACTCAAAATTCACCCGAAACTTAAAATTGAAGTAATTTGTTGAATCAAAGTTCCACTAGAAGTGAAATGCAATGTTTTGGGAGTTGCAAAGTTTTTATACTTGAATTTTTTTTCCAAAGTTTCAAGGATTTCTGAAAATTATTCGATTATGTAACTGTGGAAAATCGTATGAAATGCTTCATTACGTAGGAAATTGAGAAAATTTCAACAAATATTTACGTTAAACGTTTTTTTAAAAGGTAACAATAAATTTTCATCCGAGGTTGCAGTTTTTGCATGTGTTAGTTCATAATAAAATTTTGTAGTTTTAGTTCTGCTTCTGAGTATCATGCAAAGAAGCAAATGATTCAAAAGGTTGAAAATATAAATTGAAAAACAACCTATAACTAGTTTTTTTCCATCGATAATTGATTATTATTTTTTTCGAAATAAATTCAGAAGTACAAAAAATACAGCATTTCCTATGTAAAAAATGATCGCCATTTTTCTTTACTTGTGTATGGAAGTTTTTCCATGTTGTGTAGGAATTACCCAATATTGTATGAGAATTTAAGAAATATGAAAAATTTTCTATGCAAATATGTTAATTTTTCCATACTTTTCCGGAAAATTCTATACATGAATGACAAAAATTTTACACATGTATGGGAATTATAGAACAAAGTATGGAATATTCCCGATTCATGTATAGGATAAAAACTTCCCATAATATATAAAAAGTTTTTTTTACGTATCTGGAAGATGTCAAAAACTAAATAATAAAAACTGAAATGGCAGCTTATGAGTCACAGAATTACATTTCATGCAAAAAATTGTTTTAAGTGTAAATAACTTTCACTTACAATGATTTTAAAAATCATTATCTGCTTCATTCTACACCAAAATGTTCAAAAATCAATGTAGTTTTTACAGTACTTTTAAAACCTTAAAAATCACTGAAAAATCCGATGGCAGAAGTTTTGTAAACATCGAATGTCAGATAATGACAGATAAGTACAGTATCTAAAAAAAGTGGGATACACTTTTCCTGAAAATACTATTTCCCAGAAACATTTTTCCCAACAGTTTTTCTTTCCGATGTTTTTGTCCTACTAAAAATTTTTTCCAAAACATTTTCAAAAGATTTTTTTCCTCAAAAATTCAAATCCAATTTTTTTCTCGTTCCAATGTTTTTTTTCCACTGAAAATTTTTCCCAAAATATTTTCTTCTCAAAAAATTCAGTTTAAATTTTTTGGGGGGACTGAAATAAAAAAATTAAATTAAAAATAAAATGGAAAAAAAATTATTTCTGGTAGAAAATGTGTCATACTTCAAATTTGACGGGTTGTTTAGAAATATTGATGGAAAAACAAATTTGGACATTGGGAAAAATGGAAGGCGTAGAAAAACTTTATTTTGGGAGGAAAAATATTAAGGAAAAAAGATTTTGGGAAAAAACTTTCGGGAAACATTTTTTCGAGAAAACAATTTTGGGAAAAGTGTCCCCCAATTGCTATTTTCATAATAAACGAATCAATTCATTTTCATTTCGTTTTTTATTTTTTCCCCTGATCCAGCACGAAGGTTGCGCGGTACCATTTGTACCGGGCCGTTTCCTGGGCGTTATCCCGGTGTAAATATGATTTCTAATAGGACCAGTTCGCCCGGTGTACGTGGCTCGACGACGTTTTAATCGAAATAACATTTAAATCGAGCCGAACTCGCGACAGTTCCGTGTAATCAGATAAAATTAACATTTCTGAAATCCTTTTCACTTACCGGCGAGATCAAAGCGGGCGCATTGATACGGCCTCCACGGCGTTTCTCCTACCCTTCCCCCTTCTTTTTTCCCGCCTTACTCCAACCACCCTCCCCCCTCCCCTCTCCGCCGACCAAAACTACCGTCAAAGTATTCCACTCGTTTTCTTTTATTTTCTTGACAGCTTCACAACCTCGTTCTCCGGTTAACCGAACCTCGCTATCGCCGAAACGGACTTGTCCTCGTAAAGTGGGAAGTTCTGTTCGGGAAACGATAGTGGTTTTTCAATCGGTTATGCGCGAGAAAAAGATTATCGATGACCTGGAGAATTCGATATCATTTCAGTCAGTTCACCAAATAGACTACTATTTTGTAATTGCAATGAAAATGGCTTCTCACGTTCCCAGAAGAAAACCGTCATTTGCAATGAGTTCCCAAAAATGCGAATCTGTAATTATATACGAGTGTCGTCGTGTTTTTGCTTCTATACTCTTTCCTCTTTCATCTCCTCTTGTCGGCGACTTTTTTTGCATAAAATCTTTGCCGACAGGTATTATCGTCTTAAATCAACAAAGCCGCTCCGATGACCGTGTTCACGCAGGATCTGCAAAGGGAGAAGGAACAGGGAGTTTAATAACAGGTCTGTCTTAATAGCCAGCATTCGAAGGCCCAAACGGAATGTCATTGCGGTAGATTCGATCTCGTAAATGGGCGACCTCCATATTTCTCTTATTTAGTATTGTCATACAATGTTGAAATGTGATTTTCAAGTGTGAAATGTTTTTCAAGTGAAACTTCTCTACTCGAGGGAGTGAGATCGAAATCAACTGACGATTGTCAGAAAGATTTAACTGCGCGTTCAGTTGGCGCACGCGGGAAATTTAAATATATGTTGAATTTCATACCGGCAAATAAAATTCATTTTACTGTTGAAATGAAATGGAAACTAAACGAATATTAGTTACGTTGGAATTGAAATTCAAAAAAAATTTATCCATAACAAAACTATCAATTATGGTTTATAATATAGCATGGAATAAAATTTTATATAGTGATCCAAAGAAACACTGCAAATTCTTGAAAATACCAGTAAATAAAAAAAAGTTTATGAATAACATGCAATAACAGGTTGGCTGATAAGTCCCCGGTCTAACAAAGAAAAACACATTTTTTTGTCAAAATTCGTTTTTATTATTCAACATAGTTCCCTTCAAGA
>JAPYZL010077404.1:0-42556 GCA_030522825.1 Platygaster orseoliae
TTTGTTGACGTTCGAAATGTCAGTTAGTGTCAACACGTGACACGTGGCATCGACAAGCGTTCCCCCTGTATCCCCCTACCACTGCTCAACATATTTCTCTCCATGCCCCACCACTCTCTCCTTTCACCTCCTTCGCTTAGCCGACTGTCATGGCAAACTCTCGCATATTTCGGCCTTAGCTTGTGCCCCCTGGGGCGAACTATGCCACGCTCTTCACCCACTACTTAACCTGCTACAATCATAATCGGACTGCGGGAAAAAGTGAAGCAGTAGCCACCTAGGCGGTGGCTACCCGAAGCTCGGGCGGCGCATGCGTGGACACGCCGGCGCGAGTCATTCAAAAGGAAAATCGTGCGCATTTGACGCACAACAACTTGATAAATATGGCAATTTCCGAGGCACGCGATCGTGATTAGGGGGAGGGGGGGTTTGAGGTATTTTGCGGATTGATGAATTTGCGAAGCGTTCGATGATTGGGGCTTACAGTGGCAACGACGGTGGAAAAAGCGGGTTGGGAGTTATTCGGGCATTTGGGAATCGGTGTTTGGCGCGATGTGGTTTTTTGTGTCACGTCAGGCGCGTAAGCAGAGGTTTTCGGGCTTTAAAGCACATTCGAAATCAGGGTGGAATTTATTGTCGTTTTATATGGAAGTGGAAAAATTGGAATAATGAATATTTACATCAATGAAAATGGAAACTGTAAGAAAATGATGTGTTGAATTAATGATAATGATTTTTGGAAATAAAGTTAGGAATACAAAATAATGTACGTACTGAAATCTAGAGGACGTGAGAAACGGTTTTCTGTTAGTTCTGAAATTTATGTAAAATTCAGGATTTTTATTTTTTTTAACTCAAAAATAATGCCAATCCTGGCTTCAGAAAAACTATTATTATACATATAATGAAAAAAGCACCTTCTAACATTTATAATTTTTTTTCGTTAAATGAATAAAATTTCAAAACTTTTCAAAATATGAATTTAATTCAATTCAACTTCTCAGTTTTAAAGCTCTTCTTATTTTAGTATTTTTTGTTTTTGTTTTTGTTTTACTGGCGAACATACAATTCAGTTTGAATTTTCTCCTTTTCTGGTTATGAATTTTTGAGCACGTTTACTGCGTTCATGAAAAAAATTCGTAAGTACCACACTCTAAAACTCATTAAAAGCTTTTCTTCATTCAAAATAGAAAATTCTTTTATAAATAAAAAAAGTTCTCTCATACAGAACTAAAAAGTTCTTAAATCCGGATTAACATATCGATTTTGTCAACTTTTTCCATTGTGAGGTTTTCTTACGTGCATTGTAAATGTCGTAAATCCTCGGATTGTAATTTTTTACTTCATAATTTTCTGGACCTACGCTTTCACGTTTTTTTGAGAGTAAATTCATTTACATAACAAATTTTAGTTTCGAGCTTAGCTTATTTTTTAAAAAAAACGTGCTCATTTATGGTTCTAGTATTTTTTAGAAAAAAGTTCCAGAAATAGCGTTTAAATTTGGAAACCGCAACCATTTTTTATCCTTTGCTCGATATTTTCGTTCATCTATTTGGACATTTCAATCTTCAAATTCAACTGGAAAAAAGTTGACAGCTTCCTGGTTCTGGTAATGCATTTTTGCATTTCATGATATGGAATTCACATGTCGTAGCTGTCAAGCATTTTGGTGTATTATGCTCTGTTACAAATATTGATTTATTGATGTTGCAAACTGGGATAAAATCATTTTTCATTTTTGATTTACAGATAAACAATTTCTTGGAATTCTAAGTTTCGAATATTTAATAAAATCCACATTTTTCAACATTATGTATGAAAATATTTAAATAAATTTTACGTAAAAATTTTTATTGTATAGGTCTGAATTGATCTAATCAAATTAAAAAAATCATAATTATTAACTTACCTAATTACAATGGAACTACAGTCAAAAATATTATTCATAAAATATTATTATTAGAGAATAAAAACGAATAAAAGTCTTCTTCTTTAAATTACTTCTGGTTTACAATTTTTGATTTAAGTATTGATAATTGAATATTAAATATTGAATTTTCACAATAATTAAAAATAAAAAAATCATACGATTGAGGTAGAGAAGGGATCCATGAATTTCTTCAAAAAAATTGTTAATTTAAATTGACAATGTAGTAAGGTTTTTGAGACATTATTATAGCTATTACTTTTTTTTTCTTAAAAAAATAAGTGAAATTTTACATTTATTGCATCTGTAACTTAATTTTTTATCATACTGTTTTTGATTATTGCAGATAATAAGTTATAAAAAAACGAAGAATTTTTGAACGCTTTTATTCATTAAATAATCAAAAGTACTTGCAGTAATTAACTCATTTCAATTTTACCCAAACGTTGAAGAAAAATAAATATGTGATTAAAGCTATTTTTGATCTCGAAAATTCGGGATCCCTTACAACACTACATATTTATCGTTGAATAATCGAGTGAAATTAATTTTCAGGGCAACACCCTGCATCACAACATTACCCAAGGCATCATAATAAGCAACCACAGCCTGGTTTTGCAAGGCGTGAGTCGAAAAAGCGGGGGAAATTATACTTGCATCGGGTACAACAGCGAGGGCGAGGGCGAAAGCGATCCCCTGTATTTGAATGTCAAATGTGAGTAGAAAAGCTGAAAGAAAAAATAATAGCATGTCCCACGTGAAAACTCAAGTTTAGAAATTCCTACCGAATTTGCGGGTAATGAGGTTTGTGATCGAAACTTACACCCACGCCATTTTGTCGCGTAAAAGGTGCCCGAGTGTGAAAGAATATTCATTCCGTTGCCGGGGAAAATAAAAACTTTCGTCGAGTTTAATCGAATCCGGCGTAACAAAGCCGCGAGAAAAAAAAGGCCACTCGATTCTATGGCATTAAACTTGAACGAAATTGAAATTCCGGCTTAAACGCGCGGGCGAGATTTGTTTCGTAAACGAAAGCGCTTTTCCTGAGATGACGTTTCGCCAAGTGGAGGAGTAAAAAAAAGGATCGAGCTCCGCACTCCAATATCGAGATTCCTGCGCCCGATTCCGCTTTTGCGGGGCTCGCACGGATGAAAAATTTCCAAGAATCACCTGAAAAGGTACTCGCGACTCGCGAAAAGGGCACTCGAAAGTCCTCCACTGAAAAAGGCGTTTTTCGCGTGGAATAAAACCGATGGAAATTTTTTTTCAACCTGACTTCTCCGCGGCGTTATCCTTTGATAAGCTTTTTTTCAGTTTGTTTTCAAAAAATTACCAAAATTAGCAAAGCTGTGAAATTGGGAAATTTTTTTATCTTACCAAAAACAATTGAAAATTTAATCTATAAAAATATTAGAAAACTTTAGAGCACTTGATTCCCAGAGCATCGAATTTCAGATAGCTTTATAAAATATTCATAATATCAGGAAACCTTTCAATTTGTAAAAATAATGAGGAAATATAAAAAATACTTAGACAAAATTATAATCTAAAAAATTCAAAATACCAACAATCGATTTCCATGATACTAAATATGCGTATATAAAAAATGTAAGACTTTGGGCTCCAAAATTTATATAACTATGAAACTTCCAAATTCATAAAATCGAAAAATTTTAGCACCGAAATAAAATCGTGAAAAACTGAAAAATTATAAAATCCCAAAATTTGTCAGGAATTTCTAAAATTTGCGTAATTTATATTGCTATCATTGGGTTAATATAATAAATAAAAAAGATCGTTTTAATCGTACAATTAAGATTCGAAAAATTAATGACAATTTGTGAAGTATTAAAGAAAATTAAATTTGAAAATTAAAGTAGTTGAAAATTTAAATTGTATTGAAAAATTTATTGTTATTTTTTGTATTTGTCCAATAGTTTATTCCAGAATTTTAAAGATATAAAAACTTTTGAAATTGTAAAAATTTTCAAAATTTTAATCTTGAATATAAAAAAATTAAATCTACGTAGATTTTGAATATTGTATGGATTTTTATATACGTTTTTTTTTCAGATTTTTTTCATGGAAACAGTTTTTGGAATTACCAGACTTTTAATACTTTCAGTATTTCTTCAAAGTTTGTTCATGATTCGAAAAAATTTTTTGTTATTTTTATGAATGCCTGTCTAAATTTCTTAGATTTTCAACATTCGAAAATCACCTGGAAAGTTTATTTTGACGTCCTCAACTGAAAAAGGCGTTTTTCTTGCAAAATAGGACCGTTAATAATTTTTTTGTAACACTCAACTTTTTGAGCTTTTTTTTAATTTGTTTTCAAAAAAATGAACAAATCTCTAAAACTTGGAAATTGAGTTATATTTATTTTCATTTCTGAGAAGATTCAAAAATTTTTTCATCTAACAAAAAACAATTGAAAATTTTTAATAGTGCTTACTACTCCGTAAAATTCGAAAATAATATATTTTTTGAGTATTTCAGAATTTCTGAAATTTCCGTATTTTACACTATTCATACAATTTTTGTTTTTATTGATATCACTGATTTAATTTAATTCATTAAAACGATCTTCTTCATCGTTTATTTAAAATTTAAAAAATTGATGTAATTATTGAAATATCGCAATAAATAAAATTTATAATTTAAAATAATTAAAAGATTGAATTCTGTTAAAAACTTATTTTTTTTTTGTATTAACCAAAAAATTCAATATTTTTAAAGATGTCTGGGAAAATTAAATCTACACAGATTTTTAAATTTGATTCTTTTGATTTTTTGATTTAAAATTTGAAAACAGAAAACAGTTTTTGGAAGTCCCAGAATTCTCATACTTTCAGTATTTCTTTAGAGTTTTTTCATGATTCAAAATATTTTTTGGAATTTTAATGAATTTCTCTCTAAATTTCTCAGATTTTCAACATTTCAAAATCACCTGAAAATGTTTTTTCCTTTCATTTCAACTGAAAAAGTCTTTTTTCTTACAAAATAAGACTCTTAAAAAAAATGTCTTTTTTTCAACACCCGACTTTTCCGCAACGTTATCCTTTGATGAGCTTTTTTTCGGTTCAGGGTGCGACGGCGCTTTTTCGATGCGCATCGTGAAAATACTCAAATTCGCAACGGAGGAATTTAACGCGATTTTCCGCTCTTCCAGCTGTTCATTTATTCTTTCACTTGATTTTCGCAGGTTATTTTCCGCGAGTATTCGAGCCCGCACGAACGGACGCAATGAAATGTTATACGTTGGGGTTTTACACTTCCATTAGCTCGTGCAAAGGAAAATCAATATGGATTATTCTTTCCTGATCAGTGGCTCGTTCAAAATCATGCACGCTTTCGACTTGTAGAAAACAAAGCTCCGCGGGAGACATCGCTATCGCGAGAATCGGACGCGAAAAAAACCGTTTTCCTTACGCTCAGTTTCACCTGGCAAACCCAGTTTCGCCAGGCAAAATAGTACATTATGTAACGTAGTGCAAGAGTCGAATTTGGCGAAGACGAGGGTTCAGGCCCGAGGCGAAGCCGAGGGTCTGAATCGTCTTCGCAAAATGAGACACTTGCACTAAGTTGCATACAGTATTTTATGCAATTCTAGTCTCAAAGCCCGTCCAAATGTAAAACTTTGAGGTTCATGAATATTGCGGGTTTTGCATGAAAAGTTATCTGCAATCGGAATTTTTACGTCAATTTTTTCAATGCAATTTCAAAAAAAGTTTTTAATTGGAGAATGTGAACAATGCTTTGACAGTTACGCCAACGTGCAAGCCAAATCAGAGACCGATACACGGTATCGCGAAGCAAGAAAAGGCGAATATATCATGCAAAGTGGACGCGAATCCGCCGGAAGTCAAATTCCGCTGGACATTCAACAACTCGGCGGAGAGCATGGACGTGGCCGAGGGCCACATCGCGTACGTGGGAACAACGTCTACCGTTTCCTACACCCCAATCACCGAATTGGATTACGGCACGCTACTTTGCTGGGCGAGAAACGGTATCGGCGAACAACAAGTGCCCTGCGTTTTTCACATCACACCAGCAGGTACAATTGAATTAGTAAACCTTGCAAAGTACGTGAACTTGAATCAGTAGCTAAACCTTGTTACTGCACTCAGAAAAAAAACACGTAGGCATTTGTACTATAAATGTTGGAATAATTACTGTAAAATTTACAATATTATTTTAATTTTTCATGTGTCATAGTACTTTTAGGAATGAATATATTTGTTTTTAACATGCAGTATAGTAAAACGTCAAATATCGCAATTATAAGTTGTTATATAAAGTGAAAAATACTGAACATGTTGTGTTTATTACTTTAGTAAATAGCAACTCCCAATATACAAGATATTATGAAAAATTACCTTAAATTATGATAATTTCTACATCTCTTCAGAAGTATTAATATACATTTATGAATTTCACTAGAAACAACTACAACTACTATAGTGTATGCCAATGACTACTATACAACTGTTTTGAATAATACCTACAATACTTTATATGTGACGTGGAACGAGAAAAGGGACCTAAAAACTGAAATTGTTTTTGGGCATAGGGGTCGTTTAAGTTTTACGTTACACCCTGAGGGGAAAGGGGGGGGGGGAAACGTTACGCTCTATGTTAACGCTTTTGAAGAATTGTGAAGAATTGCGTTACGGAGGGGGGGGGGGGCTAAAAATTTCTGAAAAACTGCGTTACGTAATACTTAAACGACCCCATATTATCTGACTCAAGGGAAATAGAAAGTAGGCCCAAATGATTTTAGTCCTTAGGTCCCTTTTCTTGTTTTATTATTATATCGTATTATTAAAAAATGTTTTTGTAAAAAGTACTAGATTATTTTCTCAGTGTACAATTTTCTAGTTTTTTTGGTATTTTTATAGATTTCTAATTTATTCGCAGATTGCTATATAGATTTCTAGATTTCGATGCTCTAGAATTTTTATGTCAATAGATTTCCAGTATTTTTTAATATACCAGAGAAAATTAAATCTACATACATTTCCAAATATCTTATAGATTTTTATATTCACGTACTTTTAAAATTGTTTATAAGATTTTGTAACCTTTCACAGTATTTTTATAGATTTTTATATACGTTTCTTTAGAACTCGATGGTCTAGAATTCCAAGTTTTGTAGATCGTAAGTATTTGTTGAGATTTTTCAGAAAATAGTTCTTTCATAAAATTATAATATTTTTAATATTTTACATTCACGAATTATTTTTAAATTATATTAATCATGTATATAAATTTTAATATTTGTTATATTTTTAGATTGTTATTACTATTATTTATTATTATTTTGATATAATTATATATAATTATTATCATATTATTATTTACATTACTTTATTAATTTTTTATCGTTATTTACTATAATTTATTATATTTTCAAATTATTATAATTATAATTATTATATTTAAATTATATTTTATTAATATTTTTAATATTTATTGTTGCATTTTTTAGTATTTCTTCAGTTTGTTTATGATTCGAAATACTTTTTGGAATTTTTTTTGAACTTCTGCCTAAATTGCTAGAATTCAAAGCTCTTGAGCTCAAAGATTCTTAGATTTTCAATATTTTCTTGAATAAAAGTTTTTTTTTTTATTAAACACTGGGAAAAAAAATTTTCTCAAATTTCATTTTTCTACATTATCCAAGCTAAACATTCATAATTATCATTTTTTTTTTTTACTTCATCGTAAAAAATCATTAATATTTAGTCAACGTATTATTTTGTTATTGTTTGTATTTTCATTGATTTGTAAATTCATTATCTTTTTT
Organism: Platygaster orseoliae; assembly: GCA_030522825.1. Taxonomy (NCBI): domain Eukaryota; kingdom Metazoa; phylum Arthropoda; class Insecta; order Hymenoptera; family Platygastridae; genus Platygaster; species Platygaster orseoliae. The sequence continues at coordinate 7,740 of JAPYZL010077404.1, forward strand.
TCTTACTTTCACATGAAATAATAATAAATTTTATTTCTTATTTCTGAAGGCGTTTAAGCCCTGATTTTTATCCTACACTGAAAAAGAAAACTTAGTAATTTGTAATATGAATATTGTAAAAATTTCTATATTTTAGAAAAATCTACAATATTATTTTCAAACGAAATTTTCTTAACAACTCAGTTTTCTCGATTGGTTGCATTCGCGAAATGGTACTTAGAGTTGAGCATTTCCGTGAAACAATCTGAAGCGGTAAACGAAATCTCGAGACCCATTTATCGTAACACGTAAAAAAGTGCAGTCTCGGGAGTTCATTTGAAAAAAGGCGTTTTTACGGAGCTGTTGTTAGGTAGATTCATTATTGGCTCTTTAAAAAATAACTGAAAACGCTTTTGTGTGGCGTCTTGTCACTGTCATTACCTTTTTCCCCTTTTTTCCAAGCTAAATACACGTGATTTGGCTTGAAAAAATATCGAAATTTCATTTAGAATTCCGAACCAATACAAACCTCCTGAAAAAGCGGAGAGTAAACTGACTTTCAATCAGAGCGGAAGAAAAACGGAACGAAATGAAAAAATTAAGTGCTTTTTTTCGAAGTGTCTGAAGGGTTGTATGTATTTTTATTTTATCAGGGGATAAGGTTAATGAATTGACAATTTATTGATATTTATGGAAAAAAAATTATTCTATTTTACGAGTTTTAAGAATGCTTTATCAATCCTATGTATTATTATTATTATTATTATTATATTTTTTTATCATAAATCTTATTTATCATTATAATTATATCTTATTTATTATTTATTCAAAGTCTATTTCAAGATTTTATTTTATTCCATTTATTAAAATTTATGAACAAAAAATCATTCCATTTCACAAGTTCTCAGAAAGCTTCATCAATCTTATTTATTATTATTATTATTATTATTATTATTATTATTATTATTATTATTATTATTATTATTATTATCTATTATTTATTATTATTTATTATATACCATCAACCTTATTTACTATAATTATATCTCATTTATTATTTATAATTGAATATTAAATATTAAAATTCTTGCGAAATTTCATCTAAACAAGAGCTCCCGTGATAAACTTGATTCACTGGCATAATGTACAGCCTCGAGCGATATAGTCGGCTGAAAATGAGCCAAGTTGCCCCTCGTTCTTGAGTCTCTCATCGGAACAATTTTCCCGAAAATGTTGAAGGAAAACCCGACCCGCTGAACAATTGCACGACGTCGAATACGTCGACTACTGCGTTCATCCTGCGGTGCATGGAAGGCTTTCACGGGGGACTGCCGCAGTCTTTTCTCTTGGAAGTTCGGGAAAGCAACAGCCAAGAATTGCGAGCCAACATGACGTCCGCCGTGCCCTCGTTTAGCGTGACTCGCCTCGAGCCCGGGGCACTTTATCACGCGTGCATATACGCTTACAACGATAAGGGCCGCAGCGAGCCCGTAGTCGTGCAAGCCGCGACTCTCAGACTTCCGGAAAAGCAGTTGACGACGGAAAGTGGTATGGGACATTTTTTTTCTTACTTTCTTTTTTTCATTATAATCGCACGAGCCTCAATTACCTTCGGAGCCGATATCAAGAGATGGCATCTTGACTGCCGAGGAAATTCGAGTAGTAGCCTTGTTTGGGGGAATTTATGTCGTGGGGTGGTATTTAAGGTTGTGAATAACCTGGGAGGATAACAAGATTCTTATGTTGAAGGGTTTTTTTTAGCATATTGGGGTTTTTCATTGTTGAGGTTTTCAATTATTTTCGTGACTTTTTGGTCTTTTGGAGAGAAAATAAATGAGGAACTTGTCTTTGAATAAAAACAAATTCATTATCAATAAAGACATTATTTGTTAAATTATCAGAATGGAGCGGGAAATTTAGTAATATTCAAATGTTTTTCGAGTAAGCCAACCATACAAAAAGACGTATATGGTATTTTAAAAATCATGAAAAAAATTGGATTTGTCATAACAATGATTTTTTTATTTATTTTAGATGACAGAAATTTAATCAAAAAAATAAATTTTTAATTTATTTCAAAATACAATTTATAATTATCAAATATCAAAAACTCGTGTTTCTAAATTTTTTACAAAGATGCTGTTAACATTAGTGTTTTATAACGATTTGTAAGAGTAACCGTCATTAATTTCTGTTTTTTGATATTTCTCGTCGAAACTTGTGCTGCAAAGTGAAATTTACTTCACTTTTCAGAGTGGAGTGAATTTGAATGGAGTCACAGAATTCATGCATGTTTTTGGAGTCGGGTCAGAATTACATTACATTAAAATTTATATACATTTACATTAAAATTATTATCAACTTGATATTTGAATCGAACATTCCATTAGGTTTTTATTTCATTTACTTTATTTCATTCTTTTTGAATTTTAATTTTATATGTTTCATTTCCTTTTGACACATTTCTATTATTCTTGTGGAAAATGAGGTTGGATTATTTCATCAAAAAAATATATGTTTTATTACTATATGAATGTTAATTAATCAATTATTTCAATGTAAAATGATATAAAAAAATGATTTTATTATTTTTTGTTTTTTAGCTTCAAAAGATCGAAAAATCATGTAAATTATGAAGAATGAAAATAGAGCGTTATCCGAATAATTTTTTCCATTGGTTTTAATGAGAAAAAAGTTGTAGAAAAATACAAAGTTGTGAAATTCTATGTCTTAATTACTTTTTTTTTAATATGCGTTGTAATGTTTTTTCTTCTTTTTTTTTTTGAAAATTTGATGAATTGATAAAAATTATTGAAAATTTAATTTTTTCGACAACTTTTTGAAGTATTTATATGTAGATGAGATAATATACGAAATTTAAAACTTTTGAAAAATATTCACAAACGTCAAAAATTGAAAGAATATCGATAGATGTTAAAATTTGAGAAATTGATAGAATTTCAGATAATATTTCAAAACATTATAAATTATGTACATTATCATAATTCTTTTGGAATGTAAATGATAATTTTTTTTTTCATTAAAAACTAAGAAACTTGTAAAGTATTAAAAAATAAAAGAAAATTCTCATGATATGGATAAAATCTGCAAAAATTTAAAAAGTTGTTAAGAGTTTAAATCATGTACATTTTTTGAATCATGTACACGAATTCTTGAAATGTTTTGAATTGACTTAAATTAGCAAAACTTAATTATTTCGACAAATTTTGAAAAATTTTACGAGGCTTTTTCATAGTTTAAATAATGTTTGAAATTTCGAAATTTTCGTAAAATTAAAAAACGTTAAAAATTGAAATAATAACAATAATTCTTGAAAATTTGAAAAATGTGTAGAACTTCAGATAATGTTCAAGAACTTTGTAAATTATGCCTCATTATCAGATTCTTTCAGAATATTTAAAATAACCTTTTTTTATAATAAATTTAAAAAACTCTAAATGCATTAAAAAAATTTTTTGTTATCTTCATGAGATGAACAAAATCTAGAGAAATTGGGAAAGTTTTAAAGAGTTTGTATTATGTATGAAATTCTTTTAATTTTGTAAAACTGAAAAACATTGCAAATTAAAAATTGTCGATTATGTTCGAAAATTTAAAATATTTTTTGAATTTCAGAAGATGTTGATAAACTTTTCAGATTGTGTTTCTTACCATTTTTCTCAAAATATGCATAATACTGTTTGTTTTTCTTCTTCAAAAACGCCATTTAAAATTTTTTCTTTCCATTTACGAAAATCTTAACAATTCTAAAATAATCAAAACATCTTTATTAATTGTACGAATTCCTATAAAAATTTGAATAACTTTGTATAATTTGTTAATTACGTTTTCAAATCTTTATAAACTCTTCAGAACGTGATAACTATATTATTTCATTTACTACAAAAAATCTGAAAAACTGCATAAATTTTGAACACTTTCTAAATTTTAAATCAACGAATAACTTTTTTCACAAAATCTAAAACCGATTCAAAACTCCCATTTCCCAGCACACTTTTAAAAAACATCTCCAAACAAAACTTGAAATATATTCAATGAGCCCGAATATTCCCAATTCAAAAACTACCCCAAATCGCTTGAGTTAATGACCGTCATTATTGGCACTGCAACTGTCGGTGTAAACGCGACTGAATGAATGCGAAACTCCTTTGCAGAGCGACCTCGGCAAAACCCGAATATCACGCCCATGCTGAGCGTGATGATTGGCGTGGTCGCGGCTTTGGTAATAGTCGCGGCAATCGTGATAGTGGTATTGAAGATTCAGCATTCCAGCGTGGACGAGCGCGGCAAGTCGCACGCCGAGAGCCACGGCAAAGCGACAAAAAGCGTCCCTATTCAGAGAGAACTGCGCTACCGAGAAGGCGATAGCCTCATAATTGACGAGAAGCACCCAGGGAGCCCCTTCCGGAAGCTCGATTCCAGTGGCGAAATCAGCGAGAACGACGAGAAAAACCCGGACATCATTCCCCAACAAATCTCCGGTAAAATCCTTCCCCATTAAGACATTAACTCGCCCTGAAAATTATGCGTCATTTGAGCTTCCCCTCGACTATCTTCGTTTTCTCCAAATATTCCCTTTTCAGTACAACACGAATTTCTGTCTATATTTATTGTTAATTTATTTATTTTAACTTTAATATATGCTTTGATTTCTAGAGTATCAAATTTAGGATCAAACACGAACATAAAAATTGCATAACTTTATAACTATAAAATTCAAAAATTGAAAAAACATAATTCCACAACAAAAACTATAAAATCGCAGAGAAAATGAATGTAATCTGCCTACGCCCCTCACCAGAACAAAAATAAAAATTTGCCGTAGCACTCCTTTTTCCAGAACAATCATATTTTCGATTGTTCTCCAAAAGTTATCTCATGTATGAAATCGAATTCCAATACCACACAATTGCGATTGGATTTCAATAATCGTACATGAATGTTTCTATTTTCAGCAGTATTTTTCAGTTCTTTCTGGGTCACCTATTGAAAAAAAAAAAAAACGTTACTAAAAATTCCCTTCGTTGAAAATGAACTTGCAAATGATTCTACAACAGTTCCCTGGAAATTTTGAAACTGATGAAAGGTAGAATCAGAAATGAACTTTTTCCAAGTCAGTAAAATAGTTTATAATCAAAAAAATTGAGGGAAATTCCAAAATTTAGCAGAAATAAAAATTGTGTGTTTAAACTAATGAAAATTAGAGTTAGAGATAAAGTTTTCCAAGTCAGTAAAATACTGCATATCTAAAAAACTAAGAAAATTCAAAAATTCAGCGGAAATAAAAGTTGTGTGTTTAAACTAACGAAAATTAGAATCAGAAATGAACTTTTTCCAGGTCAGTAAAATACTTCATATCCAAGAAACTTAAATAAAATTCAAAAATTCAGCAGAAATGAAAGTTGTGTGTTCAAATTAATGAAAATTATAATCAGAAATAAACTTTTTACAGGTCAGTAAGAAGATATTTGATATCCAAAAAAACTTAAAGAAAATTCCGAAATTCAACAGAAATGAAAGTGTGTATTTGAAATAATGAAAATTAGAATAGGAAATTAAATTAATTATAATCAGAAATTAAATAAATTAGAAATAAAATTAGAATCAGAAATCAAACTAAAGAAAATTAGAATCAGAAATTAAATTTTTCCAAGTCAGTAAAATACTTCATATTCAAAAAACTTTAAGGAAATTCCAAAATTCAGCAAATAAAAAGTTCTGTGTGTAAAATAATGAAAATTAGAATCAGAAATGAACGATTGTAGTACACTTTTCCCAAAGTAAAGATTCCCAATGGACATTTTTCCCAAAAACTACCGTTTCCAAAGAAGCATTATTCCCAAAGTATATTTGTTCCAACGTAAATTTTTTCCAAATTACATTTTTATAAAATCCTTTTTTGCAGAATTATTTTTATTTAACTTTCGTTTTAGTTCTTTTTAAAGTGTTGTTTTGTACATTAAATTATTGACAAAAAAAATTGATAAAAAAACTATCTTATCGCTCATTTGCAAGATTTTAGTTACAGTATTACATTTGAATAACTTGTTTCGATCGAACTCTTGAATGTAAAAAAAAACTACACAGAAGCAATTTTTAAAATTGTAATCAAATTTCATAATATTAATAATAATCAAAAAATCACAATTTTACTATTATAAATGATAAAAATAAATGATGTATTTTTATTTATATAATTTATTATTATAATGTATTATTAATATTAATATTATTATTAATATGAATAAATGATGAATATATAAATTAATTATGCAGCACACACCGTAAAAATAGTACTTTATAAAGTATTTTGGCAAATAGAATAAATAAAATTAAAATTATGACTATTATGATCCTTAATTAATTATTTTGGGAAACATTTTTCATTAGAAACAGGATTTATTAGGAAAAATAATGTCCATTGGGAAAAGTGACCTCCTACCAAATTACCTTTACCCAAGCCAGTAAAATACCTTATATCCAAAAAACTTTAAGAAAATTAAAAAATTTAGTGAAAATGAAATTTATGTGTTTAATTCATGAAAATTAGATTCAGAAATTAATGAACTTTTCCCAATTCAGTAAAATACTTGATATCCAAAAAAAGTTGAAAAAAATTCGAAAATTCAGCAGAAATGAAATTGGAGTATTTAAACTAATGAAAGTTAGAATCATAAAAAAAGATTTCCCAAGTCAGTAAAATATTTTACATCCAAAGTTTGCAAAGATATTTTTAATTTATCTCAAAAACGTTGATGAATGAAAATAAATTATGAAAAGCAAGGTTGAAATTTGCAATGGCCGATTCGGTGTGATCGCAGGTGACGAGCCATCGGAATATTTGCGAAAGCGACGTTTAATATCAACGATAGAGACATCGCCATCACGAAATGTACTGGAACGCACAACAGTTGTGGGTTCGCATGGCAATTACGCTGGTTATTGCATTATTCGTAACGGAATGCCGCTTCGCGAGCTATCTAATTTATCGTCGAAGCATAAGAGCGTAAGTACCGATTGAAATATCTACATTTCATCGATAATTAGCGTGGCCTGATCGGAATCGATCGCGGAATACACCATTACCATACCGAAACATAGCCGTAATTAACGCTTTGAGCGAAATCAAGAAAAACTCGGCATATTCCAATATCCCGTAAAAATGGCGTCTACGTGAAATTGAGCGTTCTCGTGGTAGACTCTGGTCAAAAATCCCGCTAGTTTTGTATTACAGTTCGGATATTGGGTTATTTTTTCAGGATTGTATGTTTCTGGGCAAAATCGGGCATTGTATCGTTTTCGACCACTTTTCCGATTGCGATTTCCCGACGTGCTATTATTGCAATTTTTGCAATGCATCCCTAAATTTAAGGATGCAAAATGCATATAAAATAATATGCATTTTTATATGCAATTTATAACTGAGTACTAAAACTATGTTTTTCATGGTTTCAGTTTCAGCCTATGATGAGCGAAGTGTGCGAAAGCGGTATGTGCACGCTTCCTAGGAACCCTTGGCCACCGAATCACAGCGTCCAGACGATGGCTGTCTCGATGAGCCCTTCTGTTTTGTACAGCAGCTTGAACATGGTCAACAGCAGGACTTGTCCGAGCAACGTGTTGCTCCCAAAAGAATGCGAGGCCCGCGTTCAGGGACAATGTTGCGTTCAGAACGAGCCATCCATGGCTTCGCCCGTTCTAGTCACCAAAAGGGAAAGCTCCGTGTGACGGTTCCAACACGTCGACGCATCACCCGACGAATAAATCCGATGTTGTACGTAGCTAAATATTATTCTCTACCTTTGACACAAGTGTTTTTCACGCCGAAATCCACGTTCGTTGCCAATCCTTTTGGTCGTTACAAATTTTGAAAAAATACCAATAAGTCATATTTCTCATTATATTGTCATTTTTCTTGGAAATCAACGATGGCTATGAAATTCTGCCTGTTTTTTAGTCGATCATTAACTGAAATAATTAAATCTTTTACATATTCTTTTTTTTCAAGCTTCCATGGAATTCTTGAAAAACGAATAACCCTTTTCCCCACTACCTTTGATTCTTATAAGAGCCTTATAAGGACCTTATAAGAATCAGCATTTTCCTTATAAGATTTGGTTTTTTTATAAGGCCTTTATAAGGAGGCCTTATACAATTCTTATAAGGCAGTCTTACAAGGAATTAGATTCTTATGAGTTCTGAAATTGTATTACAAGGATTTTACATTTCCTTATAAGGAATCGCGATTCTTATAAAACCACCTTATAAGAATTCGGTTTTCTTATAAGAATTGTGTAAGACCTCCTTATAAGGTCCTTATAAAAATCAAAGTTAGTAGGGTTATCTCAGTTTATTTTCATTCAAGTATTTACCTTGATCGCAAGTTTTTCGCAGGCTCCAAGAAAACTTAAGTAATACTCTGAACTTTGAGCAACTTTTTTGAAAATGATGGACTAACTTTTCGTTTCCTCCATGCAAAATTTCTTCTCGTCAACTTTGATATCTTCGAGTTATTAACAAACTTTAAATCAGGAGAAGGAAACTAACGAAATAAAAATGGAGAATTTATAAACAGTTCGTAATAATCTTGAAGATCCTCGAAATTTCTGAAATTAGGTTCGAAAACTGAAACAGTGGGAAAATTTTTAGATTTGATAATCGTTTTTCATGTTTGAAAATTTTATTTTAACTACTAATGTAACTAAATTGGATTCTACTTTTTATAGAATATAACGAAAAAAATTTATCAAGTGAAAAAAATCGAAATTTGTTTGAAATTGAAATGAAATAACCTTTTTTCAACATTGATATTTCTTTTTCATGGATATTACATTTTTAGATGTGATTTGAAAATTTCAAAAGACATCATTAGTTTTAATTTGAAATATCATATATACGAAAAAAAAAAGTTAAATTTCAAGATTCGATAATTTGTATAAATAGTACAAAAAAAATTGAATTTCAAAGTTAATTGAGGAAGCCGTTTCAAAACAAGTTCAATTTCAAATACTTCATTTTTATTCGCAAAAACGCTTCTTTTACTGAAGCAAAGTATACACTAAAAAATGTAATTGGTGAAATAAACCCGACCTCATAAAAATTCCAACAAGTGAGAAAACTTATTCAAGTTTTAAATTACGAACGTGTTTATTTTCTCCCAACAGTTTTTCTCGATCGCAGGACTTTTAATGATGATTCTCCAAAAATGATACTCGTAACATTTCTTCGTGAATAATTTTCACGTCAATCTCAATATGTGAAAAAAGCTTTAATTAGAGATGAAACGTCCCACTTTTTAAAAATAAATTCTATTAACCTAATTAAGTTGTCTGAAATGACGTCAAATTCACTGAATATTCCAGTAGTCAAAAAATCACGTTTTTTCAAAATGAAAATCGGACGAAAATAACGGGCGAAAAATCAAAGAATTTTTGTTTTTTACGCAGACATAATTTTCCACCTGAAATTGTTGTTTCTGCAATAAAAAGACAAAAAAAAGATACACCATGATTTTCAAATAAATTTTCAAAATTAATTTAATTTATCGAATAAAATTGTCTGAACTTGATGACCTCAAACTCGCTGAATATTCCAGTAGTCAAAAAATCTACATTTTCCCCGTTTTTTGAAATGAAAATTGGAGTTTTTAACTAATTGCAAAACATCATTTTTTGCTTAATACTTTTGTTTCTGTACCTAAAGAAAAAACAAAAAAAGGTAATCTTGATTCCTAAATAAACAAATTCCCAAAAAAATGAATTTAATTTACTTCCCAAAAAATACAATTTTTACGGTTGTTTCGAAATGAAAATTCGAAGAAAATAACGAGCGAAAGATCGAAGAATTTAAGCATTTTTCTTATATATTAAAAACGGTACAATTTGCATCGAAAACATAATTATTTACTCAAAATTGTTGTTTCTGTAGAAAAAAGACAAAAAAAGATACACCATGATTCTCAAATAAATGAATTCCTAAAAAATAAGTTTAATTTACTCCACAAAAAATACCATTTTTCTCGTTTTTTCGAAATGAAAAATTGGAGAATTCGAGTTTTTGACTGATTTACTAAAAACAATACAATATGCACGCAGAACAAAATTTTTCACTCAAAATTGTTTCTGTATAAAAAAAAACGTACACCATAATTCCCAAATAAACAAAACTTTTCCCTATGTTTCACGAAAAAAACGTATAAATATAACGAGGGAAAAATCAAAGGATTTTTGTTCTCTACGCAGACATCATTTTCCACGTACAATTGTTATTCCTCCTCAGAAAAGACGAAAAAAACGGTACACCATGATTCCCAAATAAACGCAATTAACGTGGATTCGGCCTCGGGCGTTTATTGAAAGTCACGGTCGGTTTTGCCGCTGGGAAATGTAGGTCTCGAATTGCGCTGGAACGCTCGCGCATCAGCCACGTTTTCTGCGACTAAAGGAAAAATGTAACCCAAGGAACTTGCTTTTTTTGACAATAATAACCAAAAACGTGGCTGTTGCGCCCAACGAAATTGCTTTCATGCTCTTGATCCCCGGTCCTCTTGCCGTTTTATTCGCGTCCCGGTTTTCTCTTCAATTTTCCATCGGAAAAGTAGCCGGCTGCTTTTTGTTTACTCGTAGCGCTCGCTGCGAATTTTTTCGCCGAAAAAATGTTGAGAGAGCCGTTGACAATGGAATGCGTTTAGCCATTACAGGACGGGGAAAAACGCGGCCATTGAAAAGCTGCTTCGTTCACTTTTTGATCTCCACGTTAAATGAGCAGGAAAGTTTATCGGGATAATTGCGCGAATTTGCGACGAATCGGGCAAAAAACCTCGAGCTTTTCGGCGTTACACAAACGGAATCGACAAAAGCCATTTTTGCGACTAATGAATGAGTTCGTCAAGATTATGCGTTTTCGGAGAATTCTAGTTTGTTGCCATTTTTTTAATGACGTGCATGCAACTGAAGAGAGGATATTTATATGCTGATTTTGAAGCTGTGTCGATGTAGGGGCGGTGTAGGAAATTTACCACGTTTTAATTTTCATGGGATAGTAACTTAATGGAATTTTTGTCTGTGGATGAATAGAGCATCGAATTCTAAAAGTCTGTTGACTGAATCATAAAAATACAAGAAAGTCAAAATAAAAAAAATTATTCATTTAATATTTATTTTATATATACATTACATGAAAGAACACTAAAAACGTGTAAAATAAATTTTCCAAAATATGTAGACCCAAAATCCGCCCCTGGTTCGAAGTAAAAAGCATGTGATACGAATTACCATGGAGAACATTGACGACAATATTTGAAAAAAAATTTTTTTCGAATTCACCTTATTCTACAGTTCGTACCTCGTTTTCGGTATTTTGAATCTTCATATGTTGAATCAAGTGCCCTTTTATATTGAAAAAGAAACTTTAACGTCTGCAATGACATTGTACAAGCTGTATAAAATATTTATGTAAATGTAATAAAGTGTTCGAAGATATACATATATAAATATATATTAATATACAAAGATCGTGCGTATCCACGTATGTGTGTGTGTGTGTGTGTGAGGACAAATTTGCAAATTTCTTGTAAATACTTGCATACAGAATGTTTTATACGTTTACTATGGCATTTTGTTAACATGGCTCTATAAATTTCTCTGTAAATGTTTACAAGCTTACGCGAAATTTCGCGAGGGAACAGTGTAAACTGAGCAAACATTGAATGGAAATTTTTTCATTATTATGTACATATATTCATCATATGCATGTTCACCTCAATCAAAAAAATCCAGTTTTCAGATAACAAGTTTTCGGGGTAGGAGACCACAATGTCCAAACCGTAATGACCAAAGATTTTCATGTCCTTTTAATTTAATGTTCTGATTTTCTTATTATTTTAGTCTGACTTAAATCTTTGAATAGTTTGTATTATGTTCAAAATTTCAAAATTAAAAAAAAATGAAAAACTGTGGAAATTTTTTAAGCAGTCGATAGTTTTATAAATAATTCTAAGAATTGCAGAGATTGTTCATCAATTTCGTACATTGTGATCATTATCATATTTGTGGAAAAATGTACGATTTTTTTTAATTTCATAAAAAATTTCAAAAACTTGGAAGTATTGAAAAATTACGAAGAATTATTATGAGTTACGCAGATTTTAATGAATTTTGTTCGATTATTATTGTTAAAGTATAAAGAAAATGAAAAAGTATTGGGATAATTCTTTAGATTGTCGTAAATTCTATAAAATTCAAATAATTTGTTCAATATCAGATAATGTTATTAAATTTCATACTTGGTGAAAAATTTTAAATTACGAAAAACTACATAAACCGTGTAATATATTACATTTTTAAAAATCGAAGAATGCTTCATTAAACGGATACGGTCCAACACTTTAAAAATAATATAGAATATAATATAACTTTGAGAAATGTTATTTGTTAGAAATTTCAATGGTTCGGTTGAACTAGAATTTAATAATTGATTAATTCTTGCGTATTTAATTTTCATATCATCATAAAGCTATTGAAATAAAAAATTGATCCTCGCAAGAAGATGTTATATATGTAATTGTAAAAATTCAAGTAAAATTTGAAGTTTTAGAAGATTTTCAAAAATTTCTTAAATTGTTCAAAATAAAGATAATTTTCTAGAAATACTATTTGTAAGGTTTTTTCTTTATTTTCATTTTTTTACATTAATTAAAAAAATTTTGGCAAGATCTTGAATTTCACGTGTTTTTTTTTTATTTCTTGCTGATACTATTGTGAATATTTTACTCCCAAACATATCTCAAACATATTATATGTGAACAATATTTCCCAAAATCATTAGCATTTGGTGTTATAATATTTTTTGGACATGATATAATTTATTGGACATTATGTTTTGGACATTACCATACCCAACCAGTTTTCGGACATATCGTGAATTTGTGGATTACTCGATTCAATATTGAATCAGTTTACAATTTTCCGCGTTTCATTGTAATTACGAAGTACGTGTAAATGTGTACTGTACATTGTACGTTTCCTTCTAATACCTGTGCAAAACGTTGAATTGTTTCTCGATTCTAGAAGTACCATCCAACTAATTATATACGAAATAACCAAATGTAACCATTTCAATGCCTAAACGGAATCATCCAAACTTCATCCATACGATCGTTGAAACTTTTATAGCCTTAGAGATCGATATAAAAATAATTCGTGTACATCGTCATATCCAAAAAAAGTTACCTGCGCTACAAAATTCCTTATTGATTTGCAAAGTTTTTTCTCGAAAAGTCAATTATGAAAGAAAAATAAATAACGAAATCCAAAGTTTGAAGAAATTTTGAACGTACGAGAAACGAAATTCGATGTGTGTATTTTGCTTCGATATTCAAAGCTTTATCTAAATGTTCGGTGGGTGAAAATTTTTAAATTCCTTTGGAAAAAGTTTAGAGCATGGTCAAGTTCTACTAGGAATATTCAATTTCAAATGCAACATGAATTGTTATTATACAGTTTGTCCCAAAATATGGGGAAATTTTTGAAACAGTGGATTTCTTCTAAAATTGGAGAAAAATGTGGAACTGTTTTTTTTTTATTTAATTATTTTAAGTTTGAGATCAAACTTATGTTTGACCTTTTTTTAGCTTGCTGAATCAGCAAAAAAATGCCATGGTTAAACACAAATTAACAATACGAATTTCGTTGCACCAGTCACTTATTTTTTATTTAACCTTATGAATATACGATAACTGTGCAAAAAAATTATTGGGGCAACAAGAAAAAGCTACTACTGCAAGAAAAGTTCGTTATATCGGGTTGTTTTGAAACATTGCAATTGTTTGTTTGCTCCAATTAATTATTTAATTATTCATTTTATTTTATAAAATTAGAGAAAAATGTGGAACTGTTTTTTTTTCTTATTTCACGAATATTGTACACTATTGAAACGAATTTTTTTTATTGTGTATTATTTTTATTTTTTCATTTGTTTATTATTGAAATATTAAAACTCTAACACTTCGAAATTCGTAATATCAAAAAATCTTCGTCAAAGATTGAAGATTGTAAAATCAAAAAAGAAAAATATTTTTTTAATTATTCGGAAATTTCGAAAAATGTTTTATATTTCTTAGTATTTTTAAAATTTTTGTGAATTTCCATAATTTCAATTTCAACTAATTTTTGAATTATATGTAATCCAATGATTAATTCCAGTATTTTCAAAGATGTCTAAAAAAATTTAATCTACTTACATTTTTTACATTTACAATAATCCACATGCTTATGAAACTCAAAAAACGCATTTCATAATTTTTCAAAAATTTCCAGAATCAGCTATTGAATTGAATTTTTTTCCTTTTCATAAAATATCCTTCGATTTCGGGACAAGCGGTATACACGAATATATATAATTTATCGAAAGAACACAAAAAGACATTTTTTTATAGGAAATAGTTACTGTTATTGTTGATCAGGTCGTTCATCATTATATCGTTGTTACGCTGATATACATCATTATCAAGCTCGAAACGCGTAGAATTTATTGATACGTTGAATGACTGAGAATAAAAGTCGATTATAGATAACAGTCGGATCAATACGAATTGAATGTACCGAAACGAGGCATTTAATGTTCGCATGCATTTCACGCATCGCGAAATGTAGCGATCGACAAATTCTACACTGCCATCATGATAACTGCCTATGTTTTTTCCGCGTTTTACGTATTTATTTCTCCATCGTTTTGCTAGCAATTTCAACTTGTTACCGCCGCAAATGAAAAACTCGGATTAAGCGTCGTTTTGAATCAACAAAAACCTTGTTTCATTCAATTGAAGGGAATTAAATGAATTTTTGGTATTATTTATTAATTAATTGAAGTCTGCCATTTCAGTTTGGACAATAATATTTTTACAAACATAAAAAGTCGAAAAATAAACTCGTGCACTAAAAAAAAAATTTTTTCCATATTTGAGTTATTCATTATTTATTTTTTATTATTTCATACAATTTTTCTACAATTTCACCTTCGTTTACACGCCAGTGTAGATTTTCCACAAAAAATGTTTCGGGAAATGCGTTTTTTAATGCCTCACGTACTCGTAGCATCAATTAAAAAACTCGACAAGCTGCAACTGCCTGCGAGAAACTCGAATTCAATGGAGAATAATGACGCTTAAAGTGTAGAAAAAGGCTTTTTTCCCGAGTACTTGAACGTACGTAAATGACTGTCTTCGCGGTAAGTGTTGAAATACCGGAAAAGTACCCATTATTTTTCCAAATCCCTTTAATTTGATAAAAAAATCTCATTTCCATGATGGAAAAAGATCGGAATCATCGATAAGATCGTAGGGCGTGAAATCGCAAGGCGTCGGCCAAATTTTCTCTGCAATGAAAAACGATCGCGTTAGAACCAACAAATTTTTTATCAAGCGCGAATTTCATTACACGCGAATAAAAAGCTCTACCGAGTCATTAATATGCATAGCGTCGCGTGAAGGTAATTTTTTATACACGACCCTGATTCAACTAAGAAAATTGTAATGCAGAAATCGTCCTCAAAGGTTAACGTTAGAGAACGCGTTAAGGTGTAAGTAGGCTACTCGATTTTGATTGTAAAAAAAGAGAATTGATATCTATCGCCGAAAAATGCGAGTCAAGTCCGAGTCGATGACCGAAAATAGTGTATTTCTTCATTCGGGTGGAAAAGTTTTTTATTAACGAATGAGTTAAAAAATTTCTTCACGCTAGTCAAGGACTATATTTTATTCAACAATGTGTGGAAATGCCAGTTTTGCATGACCTAAACGTGTGCAAAAGTGGCCTTTTCCACACGGCGTTGAATAAAGAATTTTTTGATTCAATTGGGTTATTCGGAATGTTTGTTGAATGGGGGAAGAAATCTCTTTGCATTTGCTGAATGAACCGTTTGAATCAAAATGGAAGAGGACGAAAAAGTGAATCTTATTTTGGAATGTGAGGTTTTTGGAGGACTTGTAAAAATTTTTTTTTCAGAAAAGTTGTACATGTTTGTTTAAAACCTGGGAGTTTCTGAAGTTTAAGATTAAAAATTAAATCAAATTAAGATTTTTTGAGATTTTGAAGACTGAAAAATCAAGTTTGGGAATTGACATAGTTAAAAAAATATTATCTTAGTTGACAACTGAAGTCAAAATGTAATAATTAAATCAAAATATTGAAATTTGTAGTGTACACAGTTTGAATATAAAAATAACAGTCCAAAAATTATTTGAAATAAAATGAAAAAGACCAAAAAAATAAATCTCATTTTAGAATTTGAGGTTTTTCGAGGAATTTTCTAAATTTCAGCTCATAATAAATCATTTTTGAATCAAGTTTCACACATTTATTCTACCTGAGAATTTTTAAACCGAGAAATTTTTTAATAAAATGAGAAAATTTGAAAATAATGATGATATGAATTTTTATATTTCTAATTTACAACATTTATCTGAAATCTTGGAATTTATGACGTTTAATGTAAAAAATTAATTGAAATTCGGACACTTTTTCAATTTTCAAGACTGAAAAATCAAATTCGGGAATTGACATGGTTAAAAAAATATTATCTTAGTTGACAACTCAAGTAAAAATGTAATAATTAAATTTATATCAAAATTTGTAGTGTTTGACTATAAAAATTACAATCCAAAAACTATATGAATCAAAATCAAAAAGGCCCAAAGAAGTAAATCTAATTCTAAAATTTGACGTTTTTGGAGGAATATTCCAAATTTTACCTCGTAAGAAAACATTTTTTCAACTGAAGAATTTTTTAACCGAGAAATTTATTGATAAAAAGCTGGAAACTTTAAAATATGATATAAATTTCATAGTTATAATTTACAACATTTAACTAAAACCTGTGAATTCAGAATTGAAAACATGAAGTTTCATGTAAAAAATTAATTGAAATTAGGGCACTTTTTCAACTTCAAAAATAATATCAAAACGCAAAACTTTACAAGACTGCTAAATCATGTTGAAATTTTAAAATCGTACTTTGTGAATCGTCATGTTCATTAAATAAATATCTGAAATTTACAGTACACAAAATTTCACAACGAATAAATTAATGATGATTTACATGATGAAATGACACTCCGAAAACTTGAAAATTCAAAATTCACTGAAATTCATTCAAAATATAGGAATAATTACTCGAAAAGTTCGATATTTTCATCAACAACTAATATTTTCTACCCCCAAAAAAATAATAAATATCCAACAAAGAAATTATAAGTCTGGCAATTTTCATTGCTTATTTAAAATTTCAAAACCTTCTCACCCAGTTTGATTACATTCCAAAAAATTTGCATGTCAAAATAAGATTCATTTTTTCGCAAAGAAATGTGTTTCTGTATATTTATTTGCGTTCTTGAATGTTGGTAAAAAAAATGGCCAGATTTTCTCTGGGTCATGTATAAATGTAACTCGCTTGATACGTTCTAGACACGATTCCAACGAATCCTGGAGACACTTGGCATAAATCACGAACGTGAAATTTCGAAGCCACGAATGGATTGTAGAACAGATTTTACCAATGTATGCAAACTGCCTCAGACTTGAAAAATAACTTGGCGTTTACGTTTTAGCGTGTACATTGAAATCTCACGTATGCATTCCATGCACTTGGATTCAAAAACGTGATGTTTCTTTTATATATAGGCGTATATATAAATACTGTAAATATTCAAAAATAAATAATCATTTTTATTCACAATCGTTGTCTATCATAAACCTTGAAATCATCTTTTTTAATTAAACAATAGATTATATTATGTTTTTATATTTTATAACGAATTATATTCCATTTGCAACTATCTCCTTTCTTAAAACAAAAACCCAACCCAAAATTTCATGATTCGACATGTAAAAATTTTCCAGTATTGTGGGAAAACTTGTAGTAATTTTCATTTCACCGACCATTGTAGAATCTTGCAACTGGGACCTCGAAATAGCACTTAACGTGTTCTCTAATGTCCGGGAGAATTGATGTTTCGTTCCTCGACAGGAAAAATTGCAGCAATGCACTTTCGGGGAAAAAGGGAAATGCTTCTTTCTCAAAGTCGGGGTTTTCCGGCGGCTGAAAGTTATTTGATCAATTCAGATAAACTTCTGCATACCTTCCAAACAAAGTAAAAGCAGAAAATTTTACAGGGCAACGGTCGATATTTTCCTTCAAATACTTGCTGAATTTGTGAATTTTCGTCACGCATTGTTTCACGAGTGATTTGGTTTCTTCCTCAGAAAAAATTTCCAGGTTTTCTTTTCGAGATTCCAGTTTCACAGGAATTGTGTAAAATTGACGGAAATGTACCTCCAAGTAAAATTAAATTTTGAGTTTCATTTTTGACTGTTTAATTATATTTTTAAGTTACTTTTTTTATGTTATGTTGGAAAAACAGCATAATTATTCGTCCGAGTTGGATTTTTGTGTTTTCGAGCAAGACTTGAAAAAATCTGAGGATGAATTTTTCTGATGCCTGCAAAATTTTTGTATTTTCAATTTTCATGTGGACAAAATTGTTAGTAATTTTTGGTATTTATACTTCGATTAAGGAGATGAAGCATTTTGGGTACAAAAGTTTAAATCCTCCCGAAAAATCGTATTCGTAATTGTTCGTTACGTCTTTTACGATACCTTCAAGTTCCTGTAAGTACAGAATAGTACATTATGTAACGTAGTGCAAGGCTCGAATTTGGCGAAGACGAGGGTTCAGGCCCGAGGCGAAGCCGAGGGTTTGAATCGTCTTCGCAAAATGACACACTTGCACTAAGTTGCATACAGTATTTTATGCAATTCTAGTCTCTTAAAGCCCGTCCAAACGTAAAACTTTGAGGTTAGAAGTGCGTAAAATTCATGAAACATTTTCTTTCGATGGACTTGACTTTTCCATACTTTTTGGAATACTTCTGAATCGCTGAAAAATTCCCCGATGAAGATCACGCGCGTACAAAATGTTTTCTGGAAGTAAATGTTTTTTCCGAAATTTGACTTGATTGAAATTTCAAGAACTAAAATGTTTTTCAACAAAATTTTGAGAAACTGTCAAATTAAAAAATTAAAAAATAAAAATTGGCAGTATTTAAAAATCCTAACCGAAAATTTGATGAAAAATTATTATTCTATCTTTTAAAAATTATAAATATGTAGAATACACGAATTCAAACTCATAGCTTGAAAAATACATTATGCCACAGATGAAAAAGTTGAAATTCGTAAATTATGGTATTTTCAAACTCCAAAAATCGAGTATTGAGGTTTTTAAGACATTTTTAAAAATTTATTCCTTGCCTGTTGAGCCGCATGAACTTGGTTTTTCATCACGTCCAGTAAACTTGTACGTAATTCACTCATTTTACCCAAAATTTCGAAAAACTGAAAAATTAATTTTATTCACAATTTGCTAGTAATCGGATATTTGGACGTGAATTACTAGCGAACTGTGAATAAAATATCGTACTGTGAGTTTTGGAAATGGCCTATAAACTGACATTTCCAAAACTCGCAGTAATATACTATTTTTGATTTTGTAATCGAAACACCACCAATTTTCATGTATATTAAAAACCGCGAGTCTTTTGTTAAAATTCAAACCAAGCCCCACTTTTACATTTCATTCCCAAAGAAAAAATCCAATAAAAAGTGGAAACAGCACCTTAATTTTCGCAAACAACAAAACTTTATTTTAAAAAACATAAAAAAATTTTCAGACTGTATAAATCACTGTACGTACAAACCAATAAATTATAGCTTACCAACTAAAAACACAGTCATTTTACTTCAGCTGAAAATGAGTATTGTGACTTGGAACGAGAAAAGGGACACTCGGTCCAGAACTTTGCATCTAAGGTCCTTTTCCTCGTTCTAGGTCTCATTCACTGTCCGATATCATTTTATCATGTCTCTAAAGTTCCAGACGTTTAAAAATAAACGAAAAATTAAAAAAAAACTGTTTTGTAGTTCTTAGTAATTGAAATAAGTAATAATTATTGGTATTTGACAAATATTTATAAAAACTTCTTATTATTTTTAATTTTAATCATGCGAGTGGAATTGAAAAATCAATTTTTTTCGTGTTCGTTTACTTTATAAACGTTTGGAACTTAAGGCACATTTTTTATCGCGTTTCGAAAGTACACAATTTTTTATTACAAAAATATTTACGCCGTAATCGTTTTTCGTCGTATACTTGAAACATTTTTCTGTAAATATTTTTCATTTTTTGTTCGAAATAGTAATCAAAAGGTTGAATCAATTATTTTTTCAACAATCGAAGAATAGAGCAACATTTTTCTATTGAAGGCAACTCGATAATTATTCTTATCTAAATAATAACAGCCATTTTCAAATGGTTCCTATCACAAAAAATGTTTTTCACTCGTTTTCCACACAAATTATGGAACCGTTCATAAATAAGTACAATTTCGGAACTTTTTTTCGTTTATATTACACAACTTTTTCATAAAGCTTGTCAATTTATTTGTTCTGATTTATTTTTTTGAAACACAAAACTTTGGAAATAGGAACTGAAATGGTTTTTCTTCCAAATGAGGGAAGGCGTGTTTTCCAGGAAAATTCACGTGACCGAATTCATGGTATTGTTCGGGTGGTATAACTGTAAAAGAACTTTGTCCAGAAATTGCAAGGCTTCGTATACGTGCAATTCTATCCAGCATGGCGTTCCTGTCACGTCCAATCTACGGTATTTTTCGCCCCATCCTTTTAGAAACGCGATTCTGAATCAGACAAAATTCAAAATTTTTTTATTACTTTTATTCATAAATAAATATTCTTTCGAAAATTTGGCAAAACAGCATGTATTTAGATTTTTTTACTGATCTTAAAAGTAATTCTAAATTTATAAATTATCGAATATTGCGATAATTGTTCACTGCTTTTTCAAAACTCGAGAAAATGATGTGTCTGATATTCCAAACATTTGATAGTAAACGAAAACAGAAAAAATTCAGAATTTTAGATCACTTTTATTCAAAAATGAATATTTTTTCGAAAATTTAGCAAAACAGCACGTATTTAGATTTTTTTAATGATCTCAAAAGTAATTCTAAATTCATTTATTTATTTAAAACAGAAAAAATTGTTTCCATTAACTTTCAGGAATGTAAAAATAAATAATTATTGATATTCAACAAATATTATCCAATGTTACTAACTTTTTTTCATCTTAATCTTAGGTGGAAATATAAAAATTACTTTTTTCAGTTTTCGTTTATTTTAATGTTTCAAATATTACATAAAATGTTCAATATTCATGAATTCAAATTTCGCTGGGTATTTATTGTGCATAAATAAAAAAAAATAAATAAACGTTGACATTTATAATTTTTCAGAAGAAAACATTCCGATAATTATTATTCTCAAATAACAGAATTTTTTTGTGAGTTTAAAATATTATTTAACATTGTTAAAAAGTTAAGAAAATTATTTTAGAGATTTATATTTTCATAAATATAAAAAAAAGTTGTTTATTTGAAATTATTTGTTTAGCAACTCATGCTTGTTTACAAAAATACTAAAAATAGATTACTTTTCAAGTCTTCAAAAATCATTAAAATTTTCTATATTTCTAAAAAATACGAACAGAGAATAAAACATCCCAAAACTCAAAAAATTAAAAAAGTAAAAATCGTCGCAAATGAAATTCTCTTCCATTTAAAAAAAGCTGCACGATATTTTGAAGGAAAATTTTGTAAAAACTCGAATTTTCATATGTCGAATAGGCAAATAAATATACAACCAAAAATATCAACAATGCTGAAAGTCAAAAATGCTACAAAAAATAAAACCTCTGAAAGACAAAGGAAAATTTATTCTGGATGTCGCGGGAATTAAAATTTGGCCATAAAAACGGAAAAACAAAATTTAATTTTGTTAATGACAAATATAAATTTTAATATAAAAAATATTTCATAATAAATATGAAACAAAAATATTAAAATATAAATTTTATTGTTATTGCCAAATGTTAATTTTTTTAATTATATTCATTGTATAATATTTATTCATTATCTGTTCCATTTTATTTGTTTATTATTTAAATACCAAACAATCATCAATAAAAAAAATTTATAAAATTCTCTTCAATTTAATAAGAGCTACACAATATTTTGGATAGATTTTTTTCAAACTCGAATTTTTATAAATATGTCGAACTCAACCAAAAAAATATCGAAAAATTCCATCACTTCAAAATCACATTTTACCCCAAAAAAATCACAAAAACTCACCTTATCGTGCAAGCCTTGGTCAGCTCATAAATCGTGTTGTACCCTCTGCTCAAACAACTCTTCAGCAACACGTTCAAAGTCTCAAAACTGAAGACGTTAATCTTCATGCTTTTCTCCAACTTCACCACCGTGTTCAGGTGCAAATTATGAGAGCAATTGAAAATCCTCGACTGCACGAAAATCGGGTTATCCGACAAATTCTCCAAGAGAATCTCCGACTGCGTATGGCTGAACCTCACGCCACTCCTGATGAACGGCCTGAGTATTTTGGAATCTTGCGAATGCGTCGCTATCGCGCAAATCGAAAAACGATCGCCATTTTGGGAACAGGACTTAACTAGCCCATCTACTGTAACTCTCGCGGTCGTGCACAAAAACGGGTCGCCGAATCTCTGGTTCTTCTCGTAGTACACGATTTTGCCCCAAAACGGCTGCTCGTCGCTGGCCAAGGTCGTGCAAGGTTGCGGCAAGGTCATCTGCTGCGGGGGTTGTTCTTGAGGTGAGTGTTGTTCTTCGTCGAGGGGCGAGAATTCCGGTGAAAACTGATTTTCGGGGGAGGAAATTGAAGCGTTTTCCGACTGGAAATTTTTGTCGTAAATCGTGGTTGGGTAGGCTGAGTCGTATGTAGGTTGTTTGGGCGTTTGGGGGTAACGCGAGTCAGGGCTCAGATTTTTCTTGTTATTGGAAACTCTGGAGAACATTCGGTCGAGGAGGATTGTCTCGTCGTTGGTGTGGAGCCATTTGAAGGTTTCGTGGTCGTATTCTATGTTGGGGGGTGTTTTGTCGTCTTGAATGGGTTCCAGGGTTTCGGTGTCTTCGGGGTAGATGAAATTCGGGGCCGTGAAGTGGTCGACTATTGGGAGGGTCACGGGGTCGATCGCTGCGCGTTTGAAGCCACTGAAAATAGAAATCAGGCAATTTTTTAGTGGTTTGTTATAATATAATCATTCAATAATGAAAAAAAAGTGTACATGAATTTTATAACAGGTCGAGATATAAATAAGAATCGAAAGTAAAAAATGCTTAAAAAAGGAAACCTTTTTCATAAGCTGATTTTGGTTTTGTTTTGAATACGTTTTAATGCGATTACAATTTATATACTTTACAAAAATATTTACAAAATCACCATCTTGTTCAAATAAAATCATTATTTATTGATATTTGAAAAAAAATTATTCAAATTTAAAAGTATCTATTAATAACTAATAAAAATTTCAATAATAAATTTTTAAAAACTATATAAGTAATAAACAACATGTGAAAATTCAATAAAAATAATGAGTAAAATAAATAATAAAATTTTGTAGTATTTTTTCGGCTTTTCATGGATTTCTCGTTCGTTTGTAGATTGCTATAAATTTATAGAATTCTAATTTCAATAAATTTCCAGTATTTTTCAAGATGTCTGAGAAAATGAGATAACGTAGATTTTGATTATCTTATAGATTTTTTATATTTTCCTATTTTTTAGGAATTTTTTTCTAGAAATCTCTATAGATTTTTACATACATTTTTTTAGAATTTGATGGTCTTGAATTTCAAGTTTTATAGATAGTAAGTATTTTTTCAGACTTTTCAGGAAACAGTTCTCTATAGAATTCTAATACTTTGAGTATTTCTTCAAAGTTTGTTTCTGATACGAAATAATTTTATTTCGTATCAGAAATTCGATTGTCATATTTAATTTATTAATTTTAAAAAATAAAAGAAGGTAATTTTTGACGTCGCTGGGATTACAATTTTGGCATGAAAAGCCAAAATTGCCAAAATTGCACAGATTTATAAACTATTTCGTTGATATTAATAAAATGTTCTAGTATTTTTTAGTGTTTTCATTGATTCCTAGTATTTCTATCAATTCTTTTTAGTATAAAAAATTTGAAATATTTTTAGTATTTGAATTGATTTTACGGTAAACTATTTTTGGACATATTTCCCGTAATTTTATTTTTTTTCTCACTTTTTCATAGTTGATATAACTCGTAGAATTTTCAGAATAACTTTTCATGCTTTAGAATTCAAGATTTTTTAAATTTTCAAGAAAATTACACCTTTCTAATTTGTCTAGTATTTATGAAATCCTGAAAGATTCTTTAATGTTTTTATAATTGTTAAGCATTTCTGTATATTGCTTTATAAAATTGTAAAAAACCTGATTATAAAAAACATGACTCTCCTTATTTATTTAAAACAAAAGAACAATATTCAGCGATTTTTAGTTTACATATTTTTCCAAATCATAAATACAAATTGTATTCCTCTCAATCGATAATTTTCAAATATATTCACAAAACTGGAAAACTAAATTCAAAAACTGTAAATAAAATTTTATAGGTACCTAAATAATAATCTACAAACTTTTTCAAAAGTTAGCAAATATCTAAATGAAAAAGTTGATCATCTCATCTCCATTAAAATTTTCCGGAATTGCACGAAGAAAAAAAAATGTAGAATGAACAATAATCTTTAGATGACTAGTCACAAAAAAAGTCATCCAAAAATAAATCATAAATTACAATACCCTTCCTATGAAAACACAATCTGAACTTTCTAAATTGTCTTTAGGGAAATAGAAAAATTCCTAGTTCTATTCTTTAAGCAAAGAAATTCTTTTGAAAAGTTCACGCTTATTTTACCCTCAACTGAATGCGACCTCAAAACAAATCGATTTTCAAACACTTAACTTGAAACGAGAAAAGGGACCCAAAGGCCAAATTCTTCCATACTTATATTTGATAGTATAAATTGGAAATGTCAGGAACTTTTATCCTTTTAGTTTGTTAAATTCAGAGTTGTAGTAATCAACTTATAAAAAAACGTGCGTATTTTTCTGAATTCGTACACAGGAATATATTAAAACAATTTCATAATATAAATTTGAAGAATCAGGAACTTTCATTCCTTCATTTCTCGAATTCAGAATTATAGTAATGAATTTCTTAAAAATGTGCACATTCAGTATCATCCCATTATTAACTGAATTCTTGAATAAAATCTAAGCAATTTAAAAACCAATAATAATACCACAAAATCAGAAAATCAACTGAAATCATTCACCACGAAATACAGTTCGAAAATAAGAACACGAATGTTACTCATCAACAAGAAGCATTTTTCTCTAACGATAACGTATCAAACGAGGTATCAAATAATATTTCAAAAGACATTTTCCTTTTCCGAAAACACTCACTTTTTCTTCCCTTGATTTTCGGCCTGTCGTTTCAAAGGCCGCGAAAAGTAACTGCGAATGTGACCAAACATCGAAGAACTTTTTTCAACCTCCATTGTTGCTGGTCACCAATCAATATGATGATTTTTAATAATGTTCCAAAGTTTTCACACAACACTCCGAAGCACTATACTGAATCAAACTACTCAAGTTCACTCAAGTTTTTCAAGCTATTCGCTGCGTCAAGTTAGAGCGAGTGATCAATGATCTGAACCGATGCAAACTGGTGATCCCAGCTTTGATCCCAAAATCACGGAAAATACCTTTTGTAACCTTGAAAGCTACTGGTTAGTAGTATCCCTTTCTACAGAGAAAAGTGGTGTGGGAAGGGGGAAAAAGGGCCGTGGAACTATGAGAGGCGACTCGGGAGGCATTCTCTTTTCGTCCTTCTTCCTCTTATTTACTTTCCATTCTATGCATCTCTCTCGCGCTACAGTAGCTTCCGAGTGGCTGAGGAAGTTTTGCATGAAACAATTTTAGTAAATATCAATGAATTCCCCCATCATCGCTTCAATTACATGAAAAATAAATGATAATATAATTTTCAATATAAGATATAAACTTTAATTTTCAAACATAAAATAATGTGTAAAAAAATAGATCATTCAATTTGTTTCAATTTACGTTGAATATTTGTCTACTTGAAATTTATAACTGTTTTATACACTACATCAATTTTTCAACTATATTTATGATTATAAATATTAATTCATTGTAAGTTCGTGTGAGATTATGTTAGTATTAAAAACCATTCTAATACAACATTTAAAAAAGAACAATAAAAGAAACAAAGATAAATATTACACATATTTTACGTAAAAAATAAATGATAATATTGTTTTTAATAGAAGATAATTTTAATTTTCAAATCATCACAACCATAGGGTAATATTTAAAAATATGACTCGTTCAATTTTTTTTAATTTACATTGAATATTTGTCTACTCGAAATTCATAACTTTTTTATACAATGCATCTGTTTTTCAACTATATTTATGATTATAAATATTAATTTAGATTTATTATAAGTCAGTATGAAATTATTTGAAGCTTAACAAAGAAATGAACAATAAAATAAACAGTTTAAAAAATTAAATCAATAATGTAATTAATTAAATGAATTTAATGACTGAAACCCCCCCACCCCCAAAAAAAACAGAATTTACTAAAATTTTGAACATTCGAGAAACTTTTAACTCTGGAGCATCGGATTGTAAAAATTTAGACGAAAATTTATAAAAAAAAAATTATTTTGTATCAGTAATAAACTCTAAAGAAATACTCAAAGTATGAGAATTCTATACAGAACTATTTTCTAAAAAATCTGAAAAAATACTTAAAATTCTAGACCATCGAATTCTTAAAAAAACGAATATGAAAATCCATAGCAATTTCTAGAAAAAAATTCCTGAAAAACAGGAAAATATAAAAAAACTATAAAATCATCAAAATCTACGTAGATCTCATTTTCCCAGACATCTTTCGAAAATATTGGAGATCTATTGAATTTAATATTCTATAAATCTATAGCAATCTATACAAATGAATTAAAAATCTATGAAAAAACCAAAAAATACTATAAAATTTTATTATTTACTATTATTTTTATTTTTATTAAATATTCATATTTTGTTTGTTACTTATGAAGCTTTTAAAAATTTATTATTAAAACCTTCATTATTTATGAATAAACAGTTTTTAAATATAATACTTTTTCTCAAAATATCATTAAATAATGATTTTATCTAAACGAGATGATGATTTTGTAAACATTTCAACTTGACTGTGCTACTTTTAATTTTACAACTCCAGGATCGATAAATAAAATTCAATAAAGTATGATTTTATTTTTCTCGTTTTGCACTATTAATTTCATCATAATTAAATTAATTATTTATACTTAAGCTATAATCGCATTAAAACGCATTCAAAACAAAACCAAAATCGGTTTATAGATTAATTGACTGAATTTTGAGCTATCAATTGCTCGATTTTTTTTCGAATCTTTGATATAATAATATGAACTCGGGATCTTGAGATTTTGAGCGATGAAATTTTTCAAAGTTAAACTTGTAAAATCTTCTGATTGTGAGGTGTAAAAAATGCGCTCTTCAAGAAAACTGAGGAAGGAATGAAAAATCACATGCGTTCAAGTTGTGTAATATGAAACCGCGAAACGTAGAAAAAAAAAATTGATAACTTCCCGAAAGCTGTTAATCGATTAGGTTCGAGCACGGAATATAAGATCCTCAAGCCACAAAGATTTTCACGGTTGACAGATTTTTTTCACTTCACACAAACCCTCAAGGAATTGATGTGACGTTAAATGATCCTCGAGATCATTAGACGATGACTTGTCAAGATGATATCGGCTATTCTGGTAGTTTTCCCAACACTTTTCCCTTTTCAAAATAATGGAAAATTCAACAAAGGTCACGCGCTCCATAAAGAAAAAGAAAATCCGTGTTACAAAAAAATGATGACTATCGCGTTCTAAAATATAGGATCTAGAAAAGGGTTTTCGTCCTTTCGAAATTTGAGAAAAAGCAACAGAATCTTCGGGGAACACAGCTGCAGCGAAGAATTCCAAGAAAATTTCGAGATGATTAATCGTTTTTCGGGGAAAATTTATGCATGGATTTCGTAGGAAAATATTACAATATTTAATATATGCGTCGATGTTTTTCTTTTAAAGAGGTTTGTATAAAATATTACTGTAAAACTTGGGAATAAAATTTTACTTTCGAAGAAAATTTCCTGCAGGTCAAAGTTTCGTAATATTCATGACATCACTTTCAAAGTTCCTGATCCTTGCCCAAAATGTAAATCAATCATTTATTGTTCGAACACTTTTCGGGTCGTGTATTTTTTTAAAATCGGAACAGCGAAACGAAATGTGTGATTTAATGTTTTCCTAGTAGGAAAAGGGATAGAATAACTACTATTATCGCACTGCCTTATCCTACTAAGATTGATTGATTTGTAACGACATTTTTCAAAGTCCTAATCTCCGTTAAAATTTGTGGTTTTGGGTCATTTCACGCTTTCACGTTCGTCAAATTCCACTGCTTCTTACAAATTCATTTTTGCCAGAAAACCAAAAGAAAAACACGGAAAGAGATTGTAGAAAACTGATGAAAATATTCGCCAAAAATCAGTTATATTTAATTCAATTTATTTATATGCATTTTAATGCACACTTTAAAGTAAAAAAGATGATTTGTTGCTGAAATTTACGCACATGAAAATTTGAAAAATTTGGAAAATTATCAAAAATTCAATAAGTTGTGTACAAAGTAGTTGAATAAATACTGGAAAAAAAATACTCAAAGAACTGAAAATGTGTATTAAATAATAAAAATATGTAAAAAATACTACGAAATTTCATTAGTAACAAAAAACACGAAAATTCTAGAGGTCAAGGAAATTCGGATATTATTTTCTCTAAAATCTATAAAAATACAAAAAATTATGTATTTTTTTCGTTTATAAATTAATTGAGAACAATTTTTTTTAAAGTGTATTCTCAAATTTTTTTCTATTTAAGTTCCCTATTAGTTAATCTCAATTGATTTTGACAATTATTTTTCAAGTTAGTTTTTTTATTACATAATTCCATAATTCGTGATCAAAATTTTCGACTATTTACTAGTAAATTACTCAAATTTGAATACAAAATAATTGAAATTTTCGTGCAGAGACATGATTTCAGTAAAAAAATATGCATCATTTTCTTAATACGAGTCCACTAATTTGTGAAAATTTTTTAGAGAGAGAAAAAGGTTGAGATAATACGAAGAAACAGTTAAGCCTTTTTTTGAATCTCTCTTGTTTAGAAAACTGATGAAAATATTCGCAAAAAATCATTTATATTTAATTTAATTCATTTTAAAATTTAATATGATTTGTTGCGAGCATATGAAAATTTGAATATTATACTTTCCAAGTTGAAATTCTCAACAATTTAACAAGTTGTGTAAAACAGTTAAATAAATATTGAAAAAAAAAATACTTAAAGAATTGAAAATCTATATTAAATACTAAAAATCTCTAAAATACTAGTAAATTTTAGTAGTAACAAAAAATACGAAAATTCTAGAGGTCTATGAAATTTGGATATTATTTTCTCGAAAATCTATAAAAATACCAAAAATAACAAAAATGAAAAACACGCATTTATGAAATTGATTCCAAAAATTTGAATAAATTGAAAAAATGCCTTCTTAAGGAATCATAAAATTTTTAATTATGGTATTTGTTTTTTGTTACTAATTTCTGAGATGCATGACTATTTACAATTTTACCCTATTACAACTGCAAAATTTTATTAAATTGCAAAATCATTCTTCATGAATTATGAATTCTTGAATGAGAATATATTTTTTTTATAAATCGTTTCTAAGAGGCATGACAATATTTACAACTGCAAAATTTTGTTATTTATATTAGTCAATTTTGTGACAGCGAATTAGTTGAAAAGTGACTGAAATAATGAGTTATTTCGGCAATTAAAAAAAATTTATTAAATTGAATATTTGATTCAAATTGATTTTGTTAATTTTTTTTTGAATTCGTCTATTTATCTCAACTGAGATTTTTGACTATTTACTAGTAAATATTACTCAAATTCGACTGCAAAATAGTTAAAATTTTCGTGCAGAGACATGATTTCAGTAAAAAAATATGCTCTATTTTCTTAATACGAATCCGCTGATTTGTGAAAATTTTTAAAAAGATAAAGAGGTTGAGATAAGACGAAAAAACGGTCAAGTCTTTTTTGGAATTTCTCTTGTATAGAAAACTAATGAAAAAATTCGCAAAAAATCAATTATAGTTAATTTAAATTCATTTCATTTCATTTAATTCACAATTTAAGATGATTTGTTGCTTAAATTCACGCATAAGAAAATTTTCCAAGTCGAAATTCTCAAAAATTTACCAAATTGTATACATAGCAGTTGAATAAATGTTGGAAAAAAAAACAAAAAATACGTAAAGAACTTAAAATTTGTATTAAAAGTAGTAAAAATCTGTAAAAATACTACAAAATTTCATTAGTAACAAAAAAATACGAAAATTCTAGAGGTCTAAGAAGTTTGGATATTATTTTTTCGAAAATCTATAAAAATACCAAAAATTACAAAAATTTCAAAAAATTACATACTTTTTCATTTATTAATAAATTAAGAACATTTTTTAAAAGCATGTTCTCAAATTTTTTTTGATTCAAGTTCCGTATCAATTAATCTCAGTATTCTCAGTTGATTTTGATAATTCTTTATCGAGTTTGTTTTTTATGTCGTAGTTCCTTAATTCTCAATAAAAATTTTTGACTATTAACTAGTAAATTACTCAAATTCGACTGCAAAGTAGTTAAGATTCCCGTGCAGAGTCATGATTTCAGTAAAAAAATATGCTCTACATATTTTTTAATACGAATCCGCTAATTTGTGAAACTTTTTTAGAGAGAGAAAGAGGTTGAGAAAAGGTGAAAAAACTGTCAAACCTTTTTTAGAATCTCTCTTGTAGTTAGCTGTTGCTCTGCCCCTCTTCCACGTTATCACTCATCTAGTCCCAACCCCCTCCTTTTCGTGAGCTTCTGTTTTGCGACTCGGCTTTTCATGCCTAGTTCATTTCAGTTCATTTTTCTGAGTCTACCTGAATCTGTCCTCTACGGACGGTTTTTTAAAAAACGCGTTCAGTGACGTTCGACAACTTTTTACCGGATTAATAAACAATTTGCGGAAAATGGGGGAAAAGTCGTTTTTTGTGAAATTGTTCTACAAACTTTGTCCGTGCGCCAAATACCAAAAATTGGACAAATCTTTGACGGAGGAGAAAAAAGCTGAATTTCGAAAAAAGAACGAGGAAAAACCAAAATCGACTGTCTTCAGGAAATTGGGAAATATATTGCTGAAGAAGAGTGCAGAATATAAAAATGCAACTTTGCAGTGCACGTAAGACATAGAAAATACTTTATTTAAAAAAGTTGTTTTTGTCGAATTTTTTCCGATGATGTCAGTCATTTATACTTTTCAGTAACAGGAAACTTGCTCATTATAGTTAATCTAGCGCAACTTTTTAGAAATTATTTTGTTTTTTCCGGTTCGAGCATGAAGTGTAATGTGAATATCATCGACTTTAATCATGTTCAGAATACTTTTTGATGGCCCAGCAATTTCGTTTTAAAAAAAGTTCAGATATTTTTAGAATTTTCAATAGATCTTTTTTTTATTTTTGTAGAAGATATCATTGAACTATTGATGATTTTTCTGGATTCTTGTAAATTTTTTCGTAATTTATAAAAACTCTGAAATGATCAAAAATAAGAATTTTTTTATATTTTGAATTTTCTTCAGTTCCAAGTCTTATTCAGAATTTTGAAATTGGAAATTTATACCTTTCGAAAATAAAATGAAAAATTCTACTTATTCTCGGATTTTCGAAATTTCTGAAAAATATTCTAAATCGTAACCTTTTTTCCGTTCAAGTTCACGGTAACAAATGGTTCCGAGAAAATGAGCGATCCGAAACGAATCTTTTGAAACCGAAAATCAACGCACTGGAAATCTAAAATTCAAAGCTTTTATCACTTTTGTTTCATATTTTAGAATATTTTAAAATTTCCTATTCAACGAACAAAATTCATTTTTACCAGAAAAAAGGTTTAGGATTTGAAAAAATGGTTTGTCATTCGCATTTATATCTCTGTAGCGCCTGTTGAAACGCTCGATTCTATGATAAATGAATGCTCTGATCAGGGTTAGAACCGTTTCAAAATTCAATTTTTACATTTTTCTCCAGTATCTTCGTTTTATAATTTTTGAAAAACATTTTTAATACGAGCATATTGTAGTTTGATGATTTGAATATAAATCTTTTTTTATAATCTGCACTTATTTTCTATTCAAAAGCTAGTAAATAAAGAAAAACGATTACATTTTTTTTTTTTTTTTGGAATTTCGTTCAGAAAACAATTTTTCCTCCTAATGTGAGAATTTTATCTATAATTCATTAATTTTGGATTCTAATTATTGAAAAAACTTGGTGTATTTAAAAAATAAAGTGATATTTTTCAATACTACTATTCTAATAAACAACGCTTCATTTTTGTTACAGAGAAAACCAAATCGCAGAAATTTTACCTCCTAAAAATTTCTCCTCTCCAGAAAAATGCAAACACGTCGAATTCGAAAATCGGTAAGTTTTTTTAAAAAAGAAAAAAGAGCTTGATAAATTTTGTGTAGCTAACATTTTCATGTGTATGAAAAAAAATTTATTAATCACTTTTTTACACATAAAAAATTTTTTCTTGGTAAAAAAAAGTAGAAGCGAAGTAAATTGAATAAACTGAGCAAGTTTGAAAAGTTTAAATTGAATGTTTACGAACAAAAATCGTAATTTTCGTTACAGGGAAAATCGAGTCACAGAAATCGCATTTCCCAAAAATATCTACTTCTCTCCAGAAAAATTCCAAAACATCGAAATCGAAAATGGGTGAGTTTTTTTCAAAAAAAGAAAGGAGATTGATAAATTTTGTACCTATAGATAAACTATTTTTATATATTTATTATCAATTTTTCGATTTTCCCAGTCAATTTAATGATTACATTCATTTCCTTCTTCTTCAAAAAATATTTTTATGTGTATATAAGTGAAAATCATTAGTTATTTTTATATTAATATATTTATTTATTATGCATGTTATTCATATATTAATTATATATTTTTTAATATTTTGTTCAAATTTTATTTATTTAAAATTATAAAATATTAATTACTTTCATATGTATATGTGAAGTTTTTTCTTAATAAAAAAAAATTTTGTTAACTGAACAAATTCTAATTCAAATTCAAAATCAAAAATCTAATTCAAATTCAGTTTCTCTCAAGTTATATTCTCAAAAAATTCAATTATTGTTCCAGAGAAAATCGAGTCGCAGAAATTGCATCTCCCCAAAATATTTCCTACTCTCCGAAAAAATTCAAACATCTAAAAATTAAAAATGTGGACGAAATGGACATTATTTTCGTGGACGCTTCCGGTTTCATAATTCGCCCAAAAGAACACTGCCAAAATCTCGAAAACATGCAATTTTTCACGCCGGAACCTTCATACTCAGTTCCCCAATTTCACTCTCGCACGACATGCCATGACATGCTTTTCCTCAAAAACGTGTTTATCCCGGAAAACACAAACGAGGCCCCAAATGAAGAAAGATATTGGGGAAAAATTGCTTATTACGAGTTGAATCAAAGAGTTGGGCCTTTGTTCCCGTGCAGGGGAAAATCTGTGAAAATTATTGGCCAAGTCGATTTGATTGTCAAAAAAAACGAAACTTTCTGCATCGCAGATCTTCCGAGTTTTCACTGTAAACAAAATGTTTCGTCGACGAGAAATTTCATTGGCAGAGGAATCGAATTGCTTAAAGTTAAATCTGATGTTTATTTAAAACGACAATCCACAAACGCAGTTTTTGTGAACTCGACGATTTTCAACTTTATGCACAAAATGCACTATGGCACAGTGTGCAAAATCGAACCTGGGGAGACGATGAAAGTTTTCGATTTTGGCATTTTCAAAAAATTGGTGGCGTGTTATCGGAGAAATTATGGGTACGAGATGATGGAACAGCTTTCGAAATTGTGCACGATAAGGTGAGATTTTAAATATTTGTGAGTTTTTGAAATTTTTGTAAAATCGAGAAAGCTTTGAGAAATAATGAAAAAATCAAAAAGGATTTTTTATATCTGAAAACTTATTTCATGATCAGATTTATAATCATAAATATAGTTGTAATATTGATATAGTGTTTAAAAAAACTATAAATTAAAACAAATGGAATGATGCATATTTTTACACTTTTTTCTATGGTTGTGATTATTTGAAAATAAAATTATCTTATATTAAAAACAATATTATGGTTTTTTTTACGTAATATATGTGACGCGCTCTGACAAAAGGGACCTTCTCGGCAAAAGTGAAAGTTTACACAGTGCACTGTGGAAGGCGTTCAACTGCCATTTAAGCCCATGTAAATTATTTTCTTGCCAATTAAAGTTTAGTTATAGAACTTATAGAATCAATCATAATACGAAAATCGATTTTTTGCAGAGTACACGGAAAAAATTTTATGGCAAAAATTACCAAAGATTCAGGAATCGCTGGACAACGGTGACATTTTGTCACTTTTTCCCAAAAAATATAGTAATTTTTACTACATTTTAGGTAAGAAATCCTAAAATATGGTAAAAATTACTATATTTTTTGGGAAAAAGTGACAAAATTTCACCATTATCCAGCGATTCCTGAATTGTTTGGTAAT
>JAPYZL010077408.1:0-16556 GCA_030522825.1 Platygaster orseoliae
TCATGCCGTTTTTGGTCAAAAACTGCTTCACGGACAGCGCTGTGTGGGCAGGTGCATTGTCGTGGTGGAAGAACCAGTCCCCTGTGCGCCAAAGATCCGTCCTTTTCTTTCGGATGTTTTCTCGTAATCTCTTCAAAACCTGTAGGTAGAAGTGTTGGTTGACCATTTGGCCTAGAGGAACAAATTCTGCGTGCACAACACTTCTGCAATCGAAGAAACAAATCAGCAATGTCTTAATGTTCGACTTCACTTGGCGTGCTTTTTTTGGACGAGGGGAGAGAGGTGTCTTCCATTGGCTTGATTGCTGCTTTGTTTCGGGGTCGTACCCATAGCACCACGATTCATCACCAGTTATGACCTTGAGAAAAAAAATCTGGGTCTTCATTCAACTGATTTTGCAGCTCAAGAGAGGCCTGAAGTCGACGATTCCTTTGATCGTCAGTGAGAAGGCGAGGAACAAATTTAGCTGCAATTCTTCTCATGTTTAAATCTTCGGATAAAATCCTCTGAATCGAACTCTATGACAATCCAGACATCTCACAAAGTTGATCAATGGTTCGGCGACGGTCTTCATGAAAAAGAGTCTTGATTTTTTCAACGTTGTCGTCTGTTCTTGAAGTTGAGGGGCGCCCAGAACGAGGTTGGTCTTCAATTGACATCTCTCCATTCTTGAAACGCGAAAACCAGTCGTAAACACGCGTTTTACTCAAGACATTATCCCCATAAGCTGTTTTCAACATCACAAGGGTTTCTCCGGGTGTTTTTCCAAACAGAAAACAAAATTTCACAGCTGCGCGTTGCTCTCGGCACTCAGCCATTTCACGTTTTCGCCGATACGGAAAAATTCGTAACACTGGAAAAATTCTCACAGACGAACGGATGCAGTCACAGCGACCAAACTTTGCACACTGATTTTAGAAAGTCACTGCTTCAAAGACCTACTGGAGAATTTAATCCCACATTCCGCCCCCCCCCCTGCCCACTACCCAATTCCCGTTACTTTTGGGTCCCCCCTCGTAGTCATAAAAATCAGTTTAGTAACAATAGTGTATAGTTAGATTTGCGCCATCAATACCGTTGGTTGGATATAAAACATATTTAAAGTTGATGTAACTGAATTTCAAGTTACGAAAATTTCTCGTATTTATTTAGTCTCGTTGAAAAATTTTATGACGTATATTATTTATAAATCTTAATGGAAAAAAGGAAGCCAACATCAACTCTTCGAAAAAATGTCAGTTTTTGACAGAATCGAGTTTTTTGAGGTGTTACCTTCTTGGAATTATTCCACGCCAAAGGTTCCGTTTTAACACATTATAAATGTATGCAAATGTGACATTTTATGGGAAAAGGGAATTTAGCGTCCAAATCGTTACAGCCTACTTTTTATTCTCCTTCAGACATATTATTATGTTCCATAAAGATGAGGACGCTAAGGTCTCTTTTCTAAAATCGCATCACAAAAGCATTACAATTTTTTTAAGTCGAGACTGATTCACGAAAAACGCCAAAATAGTCAATTTTGTCGTTAAACAACTTCTAAACGAGTTAGTCAAAGTTATTCCAAATTTTTACATTCATTCAACATATTTTTAAAATAATATTGGTTTCTGTAGAAAACACTTTTTTCTTCAATGATCTATTATTTGAGTTATAGTGAATTTATTAGTAAGATCAATGAAAAACCAACGCGATTTAATTAATGCAAAGTCCTAATTACAGCACGCTGCAAGTTTCAATTGACTCTCAGCTTATGAAAATAATTCAGGGATTATGGAAGCTGCGGCGGCGGTTGAGATAAAACGATCGACAATAGTGTAAAATAGGGATTGTAAAAATGTAAATAAAACAGGGTTTCCAGGGAGATTGAAATTTATCGGCGATTAGGGAGAGCCCTAGATAAACCGGAACGCGCGGCTTTTCGATAATTAAACGCGTCGCCCTGAGTTATTGTTATTGCCGCGGCTGCATCCTCAATTAGTCCCGGAAAAATTTTCTGTTTATCTATGTCGAGTACGCTACTTCGCGTGAGACGCGTCTAGAACTTCTTCGTCAGGACGATGAAAAATACTCATACGACTTGCTCGTTATTGATAGTGCGCAGACTGGTTATTTCCATTTTTTTATACTTTTTTTTATTACCAACTGGAGTGAACGAAAAATTTTGGGTTTGTAAATAACCGTGGGAAATCACTGAGATGTCCAAATTTGTTTTGATTAAAATGTATTATCAACAGATATACATTTTTTATAGATTCATACAAATTTTTCAACGGTTTTAAGAACTTAAATAAAAATCGAAACTCCATTTCTATTTTAAGTGACGCTCACAATGCTCTGAAGCACAATTAATGTTAGTTCAGTTCCAGGCCTAGATTTTTATAAGAAATATGTAAATTTGGGCTTGATTATGCACCAGGATAGGCAAAATATTGTGACTTAAAAAAACCAAAGGGAGGAATATTTTATAGCTTTGTTGCCTACGACGCCGACTATTTAAGATTTTTTGTGGGCGAGTTTGCACGGTCGAGAATATTGATTTCAACTACGAATTTTAAGAATCACTGTGATTTTTATGCATTTTGAGATAACTCTTTATTTTTGGAGTGATTGGTATGATTTCGAGAAATTGTGACATATTTTAAAAATGTTTTTGAGATATATATTTTTTTTTTTATTATTTTTTCGAATTTTATGATGAAATTTTTTTTTTCAAGCGATGTTGAAAAATTATGAAATATTTTTCTGAAGACACCCTGCATGATAAAACATACGTTATATACTATAATAAACGAAAATTTAATCATTTCCAGAAAAGTCCACTTCATAGTATTTGAATTTCTTATAAAAAATGACTGCAAATGCTCCATGACATATCTCTCGACTTGAATAGAAAAAAACTTTTGTAGGAAACGTAAAATCTATGAATTTGATAAGTGTGATTTCATGTGATAAGAATTCTAAAAAGTGTATGTAATTCTAGTATGTAATGAATGTTAGATAAGATGTTATACAAATACTATATATGTAGGAAATTTGGCTTTTTCCTCGAAATTCGTTGTTATTTGAACTATGTAAATTGAGTAATTAACTCACAGTTTTCTTTCGTCCATCGTATGAAATTACTGAAAGCAGTTCGCGTGTTGATTATCACTGACATATTATTTTTTTCAACTTTGCAAACCTGCCTGCGAATTTTTCTAGGTGATTGTCACGCGATGATCGAACCGCAATCAACAATCATTTATACGCGATACGACTTCATTTCATTTCCATGCATCACTCTACATTCCGTACCTGTAAAAAAATAAAATATTCAAAAATTATTATCAGCAATGATACGAAATTCATCTCATTAAGCGAGTTCTTGCATTTTTTTGGTATCATCTCTAATAGATTTTCGCGGAGCAATCACCGGATGATCGATCAATAATTTTAATAAAGGAGTAGAAAATTTTCTGTAATGCTTTCGAAATCAACTACGAACCTACAAAAATACATAAAATTTCGGAGTTTTATACCGAAAAGAAAAAATGATGGAAAATATGATGTCTATTTTTCATACTATTTCAAAAATTGAATGAAAGTACAATAATAAAAATATAACTTTAGGAAAATAAATTTAGTCATGAATGATTTTTCAGTAAGGTTCATATGTAACTTCGAAAACGTTCCAGGAATATTGAGAAATAATTGATCAATAAAACCACCATGTACAGAAAAAATTTAAGAAGTATACCTAAATTGATAAGAAAAAATTGTAGATTTTTCTTTATCGATTTTGGTATACTTTTTAAAAAACAACGCACGGAATCAAGTCATTTCCAAGGTGATGGACTAACCGTTGGTGATGGACGTAATTGTAAATGTAAACTTAGAGTAAGAATAAGTTCTCCGACGTCGTTCAAGGATCTCTCAATGCCTTCAGAAACCTTAGACTGAGAGAATACACGAAATATCGTAATTTTGAATGAATCTAGATAAAAAAAATGTCAGTATTTTTATGACGACATATCAATGTTGAAACACTGCTTTACACGTGTAAATTTATTTCGATCATCTTTGAAAATGCGTTTTTGATGTACTTACATAAATATGCTCGTACTATGGGCACGTTTTTTATGTAAACATTTATACGGCGTTTTATTTTCACGTTTTTTATGTGTGCGTTGCGACGACAGTGTATACTCATTTCGCCAATAAACGAATTTTTCAGAAAAATTTTTATTGAGTTATGATTGTCCGTAAAAATGTTTATTTTGAATGATTCCAAATTTGAGTTTCTATTATCTCTTCGCTGGAGCAGATTTTCCAGTGAATTAACCCAGAATTTTTCGAATTTTCCTGAAAACAACATGCTCCATATTTTTGACAAGTGATTTTTCCGTAAAAAAAAATGGAAAACAGTAAAAAACGCGGTTAAACCGCGTCTTCTTCCTTTTCTTCTGCGTAATGCGCGGTTTGTGCCCCGTCGTAGTAATCACCGTGTACTTTCACGTACAGTGAAATTCTTGGGCAATGCTTTACGACTTCCGTTTTACGAGGCGATTCGTGTAATACTAGTTATACCTTCTACCCTACCGGTGAAGTACCTCGTTCATAATTCACGGGGAAGGGGGGAAGGCATTAATTTTATCCCTACCAAGTTTGCTGTTTTGCTGCTCATTCTCAGTTTTCCCAGTGATTTTTTTTTTCAGCCAACTTACGAAAAAATAATCCACTTTTCGGGATCATGCCAGAATTAATGGCCGGAGGATAAAATTAGTAATTCAGGTTTTATTAAGGTCGCTGCACAAACTGTCAGGGAAACTGATTGGTACCTCATGAAGTCTTAACTTCGAAGCATATTTTAAATTTTTCAACACAGCTTATCCCATCTCACTGTATTACTGTATTGGTAAAAGTTTTTTTATTTGAATCGGTCATAGTTGTTTTGAGTGCTCATATAGTTAAGCTTAAAAGGCATGTAAGTTATGCTTTGCTGTGCAGATGGATTCCCATCCATTTTCCCGAATGCAGATTCCCGACAGTAAATTTTCCCGACGACCTTTTTCCCGACAAACACTTTTCCCGACAACACTATTCCCGACAGCACTTCTCCCGACAGACCATGTTCACGACAAAAATCCTACGATAGAATGAAGTCATAATTTTTCCGACTGACTGTTTACAAAAATATAAAAATTTTTCTTTTTTCAATCAAAAAAGTCATAATTTTACAATAAATTTTATTAGCCAAAAAATTCGTATAAAAAATGATCGTATGAAAAGTGCAAGAAAAATGTATCCAAAAAAAAGAAATATATAAAAAACGGTCACAAAAAGTCACTCTCAAAAAAATGAAATCAAACTGTCAAGTTTCAAAATGAAATTGGCCAGGAATAATAAATAATCGTTGCCTGGGAACTTTAAAAAGTAACATAAATTTCAAAAACAAAAAGAAATCGATTCAGAATTAAAAATATATTTTTTTCACTCCTTTATTATTATTTCTCGAACAACAAAATATGAATGATTCGTATATTTTTGATTCTGGCGCACTTTTACTGAAAAATATTTTCTAACGTCTTTTTTTCTAACGGTCATTAGTTTAAAAATTTTGTTGCAGTAAAAAAATTGAAAAATTAGAAAAAAATTTCATTAAGGAAAAAAAATTATAACTTTTGAAAAATTTTTGGAAAAACTTACTCAGTACCAGTATATTCATATAAAAGAATAGAAAAGAAGTGTCGGGAAAAATGTTGTCAGGTAAATTGTTTGTCGGGAAAAGTGTGTCGGAAGAAGTGCTGTCGGGAAAAGTGTTTGTCGAGAAAAAGGTTGTCGGGAAAATTGTCTGTCAGGAAACTGCTTTCGGGAAAGTGACCGGGTACCAGATGTCTTTGGGTACCAGCGTGTATCATGGTTTCATACCCAATTTTCATTCGAAATATCGATGACATTTTCAAAATTTTTTTCAATACCTTATTTATTTTACTTGAATATACATTTTTAAATGAAATCTGAAATGTTGAAAGTAGAACAGTTTCTAGAATATTGCACAAATTTCTCGTTGTAATCAAGCAGTTTCAAAGTTCCGTAGATCAGAGAAAAACTTATTCAATTTTCTACTACAAATGTATTAAGTATTTTTCCGTGAGATTCTCTTTTCATGCACTGTTTATGAGTTCATCGATAAACTTCAGTTATTTTTAGCAAAGTTTCAGTAAAATTTACCATTTAATCGTGGATCTAAAAAGAAAATTTTGTTTAAAGCTAAATTATTTTTATTGGATGTTATACTTTGGTCTATAGTGACGGAAAAAATGAATGTTTTTTCAAAAATCGCATGAGAAATAAGAAAGTTACATATTGTGAGTTTATTATTTTTAAACCAAAGGAATAGATGTTTTGCCAACTTTCATGGGTTTTAACTATAGTGATTTGTTTTTATTATAAACACATTAACAAAGAAAATCTAATTTGTGCCATTTTTAAGAACATCGCAAGTAGATTTGTATACAATTGAAATGGGTTTTGGCAATACATACATAAAAATGACTAACAGCCAAAATAATTTCTTGTGTGCAATCTGTTGAAAAAATAATTATATATAACATTACCGATGAAAGTCATATGAATTTTTTAAATATTTAAATTACATACTACGTTGTGTTTTTATAGTATTGATTTTGTTGGAACGAAGCAGTAATATTTAAATAAAGAATAGTCCTTGGCTTTGAAAAAAAAATTTTGATCAAGGATATTTTACATTATTTCCATGGAAATTTTTAAATTTATAATATGCAACATGCAAGATCGTTACTTCAGAGATTTTCACTGTCTGATGATCAACAGATTTGTCGTTAAAGTGCATTATACTCAGCCCCGTCGAGAGGGGGGGAAGGGGGGAAACCCCCCGGGCCCGGGATTTTCAAAGGGGCCCGTAAGTCAGTGGCAGGAAAAAAAATTTTCATTTTTTTACCTGAAAATACAATTAGTTTATTTACAAATTTTTTCTAAAAAAATAAGTTTTCTTTAAACATGATAATTTTCAAATGTCGCGTGTACCTTTTAAAAAACTTCGCTTGGTCATTGAAAAATATTCATCGATTCTCAAAACTACATGAAATACTAGCAATTCCAAAATTTTCAAATTCGATTCGGATTTCCAACTTTTTTGAAATTACCATACCTTATTTGAAAATGCAAGGAAACTGTTAAATACTCCGAATATCATTCATAAATTCAAGATTATTAATAAATTGAAAGTGAATATTCGAAAATCCTGAACTTTTTGGAGTTTGGATTTGAAAATTGTCCGTATTCATGGACAATAAAAAAAATTGCTGAAACTGATTATTTTTACATAACATAAAATAGATAATGTTTAGAAAAAATTAAATTTTCCATTCTTTGAAATGCAAGTCATTACAATATGATGATTTTATATTAGATTCATTCTAAATGCATATATAATAATATTTTTATGGGAATATAGTTATATGCAAAAATTGTCAAAACCGAATCGAATATCCAACTTTTTTCAAATTACCATAGTTAATTTGAAAATGCAAGACAACTATTAAATATTCTGGCAATTATTTCTTAACCGTTAACCACACCTCTGGGGTCCAAAAGACCCCAGCTCCTTATTTTCCAAATTATGAGTTCATAAACTTTTAAATTCGAACAAGTGCGCATTATCTATTGGAAGGTTAGTCACTCTACTTCCCTTTCATGCCTAATTCAGATGTCTCGAAAGGCCAGTGTGATTGTTAAGCAGGTCGGAAGCAGAAGTGGGGTCCGTAAGACCCCAAAGTGTAGTGAACGGAATTTTTTGTGTAATTTTGCAAATTTGGCCATGGCTGGAATATTGTTTCTCGATGTACAAGTTTACGAGGGACTTACAAATGATCAATTTGATAAAAAGAGAAGGTGCGCTTTTTGCCCGAAACATAAAGAAAAGAAAACTAAAACAGGCTGCGCAGCCTGCAGAGAGCCTTACTGCGGATAATGTTACTTGATCATTTGCTCGAACTGCGCTGAACAATTTCCATTTTTTTCATGTAATTTTATGTAATTGGCACTTTTTCTACAATTTTATAGACAAGAAGATGTAATTTTGAAATGTTTATAATAAAAACTGTTTTTCATTTCTATCTAGCATAACCTGCCTTTTCATCATACAATTTCCACTTTCATTCCTCAAAATAAATATTTTTTTTTTAATTACCAGTAACGATGTCTTTTTCTTTGGTTATAACTATGTCTTAGGAGAAGACTCCAAAAATTTGAGATTCAGTAACGCAAATTTACAGCCTGTAGAATTTTTTTTGTAAATAACCTTATTTTCTGGGTTTATTTATTTATTTTTTATTTTAAGGGTATTTATTTTGGACAAATTGTTTAAATATATAAACTATTTGATAAAGGAGCCCTTAAAGATGTACCGAAAAAAAATTGAAACTAAAAATGTTCAACACACTATTTTGCCAAGCATTTTTCGCGTGGGGTCCAAAAGACCCTAGAAGTGAGTTTATTTGGCACAGATGAGGTAGTGCGCTTAACGGTTAATTCAAGATTCTTAATGAATTGATAATCAATATTCGAAAATCTTGAAATTTTCGGAATTTAGATTTGGAATTATACATATCCATAGACAATAAAAAAAAATTCTAAAACTGATTATTTTTACATAACATCAAATAGAATATTAAAAAAGAAATTTTTTTTCACTCTCTGAAATGCAATTAATTACAATATAATGTTTTTATTTTGGACTCATTTCATCAAATACTCTAATTACACGCAGATCATATTAAGAACTTGGAAATATACTTATATAGACAAATTTCCAAAATCGAATCGAATATCCAACTTTTTTTAAATTACCTGTACATAATTTGAAAATGCAAGAAAACTGTTTAATATTCCAAAAATAATTTATAAATTGAAGGTTATTAACAAATTGATAATGAATAT
Organism: Platygaster orseoliae; assembly: GCA_030522825.1. Taxonomy (NCBI): domain Eukaryota; kingdom Metazoa; phylum Arthropoda; class Insecta; order Hymenoptera; family Platygastridae; genus Platygaster; species Platygaster orseoliae. Next base: position 8,962 of record JAPYZL010077408.1, read on the forward strand.
TCGAAAATCCTGAACTTTTTGAAGTTTGGATTTGAAAATTATCCACGTCCATAGATAATAGCCTAAAAATTTTGATAATCTTATCTTTCATAAAATAAACATATATGATTATGTCGTATTGCATAGTGTTTCTTCAAAGAGTTGCGGGTGGGGCCCGAGTTTTATACATCTCCCGGGCCCGGATTTTCTCTCGGCGGCCCTGATTATACTTGTAACTCGTAAGCTTATTTATCTAAAAAAATCTAACACTCAAAAAAAATCATATCTAATGTTGCCGAAGAAGGTTTTATGAATTTCTAAAATATTAAACAATTAAAATTACTTATAGTGTTGTGTGTTGATAATGTTGATATTGTCGGAACGAAGCAGCAATATCCGAATAAAGAATATTCCTTGTCGCATTAAAAAAAAACAACGACAGCGGACTTTTTATATTGCTTTCATGGAAATTTTTAAATACATTAATTACAACATGTAAACCACTAATTTAGAGATTTGCACTGGAAATTATAGCTATTTAGCATGAAGCTCCTAAAAATTTTATAGAAATCAGTATTCCAAAAGAAAACAAAATTAGCAGAATGTAACGACACGATAAAGATTTATAAAAAAATATCTTTGTATTAAATTTTGACAGTTCTGCTCAGATTGCTAAAATCTCATAATATTTAAAAATCCACTATTTCTGAACTATTTTAATAAAAAATTCTAAATATTCTATGTAACACTGTTACTGTACATGAACTTGAAAAAACGGAATAATTACGGAATCCCAGTCTTGTTCTCGTAAGTGTTGCTAAAAATATAAGCCCTTAGCCTAGCCTCAAAATAGGCACCTGCCATTCACTGTTCCAATTACCCAAAGCGATTATACACTTTACGCGATGGGAAAAATACCGAGCCCGGCATAATTGATAATAAACTAAATCGAAGAAAGCCACGAGATGGACAGTAACAAGCAGGGGACTCGCGCCCGGCGACGTGCTGATTTTCCGTCATTAACGTCGTCAAAGAAATAAACAAAGTTTGATGGCCCCAGCGCATGAATCGCATGACGCAACCGCGGAAAACGCGCCGCGATCCCGCAATTAAGAGAACGTCTCGTTGAATGTTAAACGCATAGTACTTGAAATTTATCCATTGCGCAATCTCGTTTTCTATCTGACGTCGAGGAGGTGTAGATTGACCGAAAAAAGTTAATCTCCATTGCTCACGCGATCTGGTAACGGGCTATTTTACACTCTATGGAATGAATTGGAACTTTTAAAAAAGAAATAGATTTTCTGGGAACATTTTTATACTAAAAATTCGTTAAAAATGGTGCCTTTAACCTTTTTCATTTTTTTTATGTTTGATTGGAAAAAGCTGTACTGTAAATGGATTGTTTCGAATGAAAAAAAAAAAATTAATTTTTCTTCATTGTAACAAATTTTAAAAAACGTGAATTTTCTAGGAATGATAAAAATTAAAGAAATTTGTCATTGGGGTAATTCCGGAAGAAGTGCCCCACTTTGTAGAGTAATAGCATACACCGATCAGATTGCAGCGCTATTTGAAGAATTTGTGTTTTACTGTCAAAGGAAAAACGTAATTGTAAAATTCGAACTTAAGTTAGTTCACTATTCATAATTTATCAAATTTGTAACTAATTATACGAAAAACAAACAACATTTTTTTTAGTCACTTAAAAATGCTTGCTACTTGATCGTCAAGATGTCAACAGACGACAGATAATGCAATATAATTTTTCTATGTTCAGGAACAATAAATCAATAAATATATTATACGCAACGACAGTTTTGATTTTAAGAAACGTGGGCACTTGTCCCAGAATTATTCTACAATCTTGCAAAATCTGTTCCTTTTTTAACTTGTAACATAAGCACTATTCAAAATAAATGAGTTTTTTATGTATAGGAAGAAATATTTTTTGAAGGGCATGGAACTATAAGAATCGCTGTGAACTGACATTAAAATAATGGAAAAATCAAGAAAAAAAGATTTTGCAAATACAATACTTTGCGCGAGGTATTAAGTCTTACAGAAAGTTTATTATGGTTTATTGGAAAAAAACTGCACCGTTTTTGTCTTATCTTCAATAAAAAAATTATAATTTTTTTTACACTGTTATGAACTCCAAAAAACATGAACTTTAGAAGAGTATCATACAAATACTTAAAAAAAAAGAAATTCAAAAATATTTGAAATATCAAAAAAGGACGTTTGGTAAAATGTTCGGTAACTTTTTAATTCGTTATAAAATTTATATTACGACTTTTCCTATTAATTTATAATAGCTGTACCAATTTTGACAAACTGTCGTGAAATAACAAATCATTCACCAAAGATTCTGTAACGATAAGTGATTAGAATGTCATAAATATAACTGTAACCTTATATACACTCATTCGAACCCTTTCGCTTTTTCAACTTGCAGCACAATATACTATTCATATTGAATATGTTTCTCATACATACTAAAAAAAAAATTTTTTCTGTGAAGCCGAGATTCAAATTATGAATTTATTAAAAAAAAGAATCTCAAAAACACAATGTTGTGCGCGAGGCATCGGGAGTTTCGGCAACGATGATTAAAGTCTTGGAAATCTGGCACGAAATTGCAATAACGCGAGGTACTGTAATTTAGGCCTTTTTATAAAACCGCAATTAACGCTGTCAATCAAAGTCGTAAAATTTTTCTTTTCGACATGTGTAAATTGGGATTTTTCGCTTTTTTATCACTGTACTCAAACTTCCCATTATTCATTATTAATACTTTTATCAGATCAATAATCATACTGCAATTAAAAAAACTTATCAATCATCAAAAACTCTCTTTGTTGTCTTGCATATCGATGATAGTTTTTTTAATGTAGATTTTAAAATTCTGCAATAAGTACAAGTTTGAGAAATCGTAAATTTTTAAATATTAAAAAATACTTTTTTTTATTATTCTCTCGGTTAGAACGATTTGATCATTTTTTAATGTTTTCGACATTTCCAAGATGGAATGGAGAACTACAGAACTTACAATTCCAGCATTTCGAATTCCAGAAATTAAACTTCTAGAACCCTAAATTTTTCAACTGTCAACACTAATACCTTTGTGATTGCCTTCCGTCTAAAATGGATATTTGTATCCAACTGAATGTAACTGCGAAGGACAAAAATTCAATAGCGAAATCGTATGCGAGAGCGTGATTGCAATGACGAGAAAAATGTAGCTTATGTATAATGCGGTTTGCAAGAATTCCAGAATCTACCACAATATCGCGACACGTGACTAGCATACAAAAAATGCGGAGCGACGAACATAATATTATTAGGTCAACGATCACGTCGAGGATCAGACTCGCCACGATTATTTTAAAAATAGACGTTATAAATTGCACGAAATGAAATGTGTCCCAAAATAAACATAAATACGTGATCGAATCTTTTATGTATTTTCGCTTCTCAAAAATCAGCAAAGTCAAAATACTTCTGAGACTTGAAACATTGATTCGGTAGGCTAACAGGTTTCGTAACTGGAAATTGAATGAAATATTTATCACTCTCTCAACATGAATCAATAAAAAGTGGAGACTTTTTAGTGGCTTATTATTCTGTTTGTCGATGTTTGTTTTTTTATTATAAATAATGAATTTTTCATTCACGATAACTGATTGTTGCAAAATTATTAGTAATTTTTTTACTGATTGAATCCATGTTTTGAATCCTTTTTTTGTTTCAATTTATTCAGTTAAAAAATGTTATTACCAAGATTTTGAGTAAAAAATTATTTATTCTGAGATACCATGTATTCCGACAGTTTTGCCTGTTTTGAAAATTTAGACAATTTTGACTTGTTCCTCTTGGAAGTGAATTAGACAGTTTGTTTTGCAAGCTTACAATAAAACTAATAAAAAAAAATTTTTTTTCAAATCATGTCATGATCATTCAATCCAATAAAACTATTCATACATAAATGGCACATCGAAATTCCTAAAAACGAAATCTGTTCACAGAAAGTTCGTGTTATGCAAAAACGCAAATGCGAGTCGAAAATCACTGTGAACGATAACAAAATCAATAAATTAACAATCAACTTCGAGAAGATGTTTTCGATAATTTCGACCTCCTTATTATTCATAGGACAAGCCAACTTTTCAATATTGTAAAAAATCTTTATCATTGACGTTAGTAATTGATTTTCTAAATTAAAATGATGATGATGAGCGGTACATAACTCATCAACAATCAAACGAATTACAATTTTCCTTCACTAGAATTTTTTCAATCAACTGTCGTTTGAATATTTAACATAAATTTAACTGAACATCTCATAAACGGTTTGTTTATAAATAAATTCTATCTTCAATGTAAATTCGATTGAGTTAGCTGATTTATAGAACTATTTTTCACACAGAAATGTATAAAGAAATGTTATATTTATTGAAAATTTTCAATTCTATTTCTTTGTAATAAAAAAAAGCAATCTGGTTATATTTTCTGCCATATTGAAATTTTAATGACACGGATAATTGCAACTGTTTTACTTGATTTCTCTAGGATTTATCACGTGGGTTTTATGATCTTGCTGCATTTGAATATCCTTTACGAGTATTTGTTTATGAAAACGTCGAGTTTGGTCGTTAAATTATATTGCCTGTTTTTGAAGTACTGAACTGGTTATCAACAATGCTTGAAAGAAGTAGTAAAATTGTGTTCGATACTACTGGTTTAAGATGTTCTTTGTTGTAGCTTTTTTATGTTGGACTGTAGTTTTCTGTAAAAAATTTTCAATTATTTATTAAAAATCGAATAGCACTCTCTCAAACAAAATTATTAAAATTTCTACTCTAATTAATAGAAATACGTGTTGCTGTTGCTACTAATACAACAGTTATTTTTCGAATCGAATATGAAATTAGTAAAAATTTTACATCTAAATATTTATATTTCATCATTATTTCATGGTCATGTTTTTTCACTATTTCATAAGTTGAAATTTTTTTTCAAATGTGAAAGTCACATTTTTATGAATTTACTTCGTATAATTTTTTTTAGTAATAAAACTTTTACACATAAACAGTTACTGAAGAACAAATTATACTTCTCTATTCATTCAGTAGAAAAATTAGTCATTCAATTCGTAATTTTCACAATTTCAAATAGTAAGCTAGTTTTACTATTTCCATAGGTAATTTGAAATGAATTCATCGTAAATGGATTCCTGCTAATTTAAATAGTAAAAATTACTAAAAAACAGTAAAGTTTAACTAATTCAATTCTAGAGAATAATTTCATGGAAAGTACAACTTTTTTCTACACAATGAAAATTTATTCGTCGTTCATGTTTTTCATATATTCTCACTGAACCAAAATATGGTGTCAAAAAAATTTTTAGATAAATGTAATAAAAAATATATTTAACTAACTTACACTAAATTATACAAAACTGATATTTTTACTCAAAATCGATACAGTTGATACATAAATTCCAGATTTCTGAAGAATTTTAGAATTCTTCGCCACCTTTTTCCAAATAATAATTGCTCAGTAATTTTGCTGACGGTCTGCAAAAGTCTGCGAATCTCTCAAATGAATGTGTTTAGAATTTTACGACTGTGATGCTTATCAAATGATGGATCGTTAAGAACAGACAATAAAATGTAGGAAGAGTTTTCAACTGGGAAGTTCAAACTGAAGGTCGGTCATTGGCCATAACGAAGTTTAATGCATGTAGATATTTTCACGTCACGAGCAAAAAGCAATTAGAATCGATGAGATGGAAAATTGAGAGCTTGTAACAAGATTTGCGACACCTAAAACGATTTTTGTAAAGCTGAAAAGCATCTTTCCTTATGCTTTATTTAAATGTTATAGTCACAATTTTCTTTTTTGCCTTATTCCTCTTCACAATGATGAAATCCGTTACAACGTTGTTAGTAAAGTTGGGTTAGGTTAGTAATCATTGGAAATCATGATTGATGTTCAAAAAAATGAGTAAATTTTTTTTAAAGCGATGTCTGTGAGTAGTGCTACGTCTTCCACCAGTTCACAACATCTAAGAATAATTTTTTTTAACTACTTCGTTTATTCGTAGATCATAGGTTACCTGTATTGAAAAACAATGAATAAATAATTCAAAATTCACAAGTCTATAGAATAACTTGGTGTTTGAAGAAAAGCAATACAGTGCATATTCTGTGTAAACTCAATTTATTAATGACATTCGTCGATGTACAGTTGTTGCCTTGTTGGAACAGTTACACATAAGCAAACAACAATAATGTTAAGAACAAGAGTTCGAAAATAAGTATATAGTGAGGGCAAGAAGTATGGCCCAATTACAAACTAACGTTTCTGATGCAACACAACATAGTTACGAAAAAATTCGCTTTTTGCTTACGGTTAGTTTTTTGGGTAACACACTTTATTTAGTTGCCAGAACTTCAAAGGTGACAGGATTTGGTGCTGTCAAAAGGTCCAATAATATTAAGTGTAGCAAAAAATCCGTCAAATATATTTCGAGAGCAAAAAGAAAACAATAAAGTTTGACGAACAATAATATTACGATTTACAATGCGGGAATACATCCAACACAGATTACATCACTCCTTTTAGGTTATCGAATTGATGAAAATTTTGATATTAGATACTGCGTAGAGTAAAATACTACGCGTCAATAGTTCCAAACGAATGCGGGGAACTGTTTTGAAGGGACACAAATACCCAAAATACAACTTTTTATTGTCCGAATCAAAGAATGAATTCATATTTTTCAATAAAATAACACAACAACATAACATCACACATATCACACACTGGACACATAGTTAGAATGAGACTCTGCGTTAAACCCGGTTACGGAATGCGGGGAACTTCGTTTTGAAGCACGCAAAATTGTCCTATAAATAGAACTAATGTTATCAACTTTCATAAAAGTTTCATGAAAAAGTGAATAATTAACATAACATTACACATATCACACACTAAACCAAGAGTTAGAATGGGACTCCGTGATAAGTGCGTTAGTACCATCAGTTAACAGGAATGCGGAACTGTTTCGAATACAGAAACATAACATTACATCTAACACACTTTAAGGGGTATATGCTGTATCACACAGATACAGTGTTAGAAATGGGAATCTTTCCTGTTTGTACAGACCCATAGCACTGGGTCTGTTTACGGGATGATACGGGATGATTTCCAACTTACCGAGGCTGACTCGGCCTTAATGTTCACTCTGCACAACAACCTTGTTGCGAGAAGCGCACTGCTGGGGAGCCTCTAGTGGCGCGGCGCCGAACTAAAAATTTCGAGGCTTGCAGCAATGGAAATTGGTGTGTACGGATTCTTCGATGATTCAACAGGCAGTTGAAGGAAAACGTTACAAATTTGGTTATAAAAGTTACAAATTTAGATTTGAGCATTTCCAGTCATTTACATGCCTGGTTTCATGACTTGCAAAAGAACAAGATTTTTATCTTGATGATTAATGTTTTCAATGTACAGGGTGTCCCAAAGTCCGCGATAAAAAAAAAATCCTGAATTCCTTTTTCAATTTCGAGTCGAAAAGTCCTTTACCACTTTTTGCAAAACTCAAA
>JAPYZL010077426.1:0-27481 GCA_030522825.1 Platygaster orseoliae
AAATCGACGTCCGAAATAAAGGGCGAAAATTCAAGCCCCTGTATCACTGCAACCCGTGCATAAATCCGCCCCTCCTTTTCCACAATCAATGTACTCTGACAGTACAACAACTCTACCAAATATCATCAAAATCGGAAATGTTTCGTTTTTGAGGTGGGAACACTTGAGGTGGAATGCCCCATATATCATATTATACGATTTTTTAATTCTTATACAGATCTCTGTCAGATCTTATTTTCCAAGTTGCTGAAATTGTGGGATGCATAAATACTTTCTTCGTTGTAGATTATGTAGAATAATTCAAATGTTTGTAATATTTGTCAAAATTTGAAAAATAATGCAGTATTATTGCATTCAACATGAAAAACAAGGTTATCAGATTCTAATTTCATGATTATTAACTTCTAAATTATAGGTATTCTATACGATACGTTTTGTATTTAAAGATATACAAAATTTTTTTAAGCCTAAACAATGTTCATGAAAACAAAATCTAAAAATTCTTAAATTCATACGTAAAAAAAACCAAGGTTACAACTTATCATAAACACGTGATTCTTAAAAAAAATTTAGAAATAATCAAAGCTTCTAATGAAGTTTTCGCAATATTTCAAGAATATTCGTCATGTCCATCGATTTATCAAATGTTTTTGTCAACAGCACTTACACAACTGATAAGTTTCTTTTGTTTGAACTAATTTCCTACTGTTCAGTTATCATTTATATAGATGACTACATCCTGCGAAAAAAATTGTTTTTAATGGCTCCCGATTCGATAACTATTCATCATGCGATAAAAATTTTCGTAACCTCGTACGAATATAATGTTTCTTTATTTACAACAACTAAAACTTATAACTTTCAGCAATGGAAAATTTTAGTCATGACATGATTGTGAAACTATTCTGAAGACCAATTCAACGACAAAAATGAAGAACTCCTCTAAAAATAAAAAAACATAATTTCAGTGATTTACAGTTTCACTATTAGAAATTATTAGTAGTTTTTGAACACTATAGGATGAAAAAACTATTAACAATTATTGATAAATAGTTATCAATAGTTTACAATATTTTTTTTTCATAAGGGTCGTACGAAGGATAAACAAATGTGCAGTGAGTCATTGAAATTTTATTTTTGAGTTGTCATTGTTGAAGAGGATTATGATTGTATGTAGGTAGAATACTGCACTTTTGAAAAAAAGGTTAGAAATTAGTTAAAAAATGTATATTGTCTTTTTCGTTGAAAGTTGTTTCTAAACTTATATTAAAGTTCACTTTTCCATTGAAAGAATTTTGCAATTGGTACTGAAGAGAGGGGAATCAACAGTGAAATATGATGAAACTCACTTATACTAAAATAGAAATTTGAATGTCAAAGTTTTGAGACATGAAATTTTTTTAAATTATGCGAAATTTTTATTCTTGAACTGTAGAATAATGAAGATTTATACCTTTTTCAACGAGTTGATATTGTTTATAGTCATTTCATTTTTGAATGTTTCCAAAAAAGTGTCAGAGGAAGAAACATTCTTTCGAAGGGAATTCGTTATTTATTATTTGATTAACTTATCTCATTTGTAGATTATCTGATTTTTTTTTTTTTACTTAAATCAGTGAACCTTATTTTATTATGCAATACTAGTGCATCGAAGAAAAAACGATTAAAATGTTTAAGTTTTTTTACAGAATATAACATTGTTGAATGCTGAAATAAATCCTAAAAAAAATTACTAACGAGTGGAAACTTTTGGCCATCAAAAGCTGTCTCGTCAGACGATTCAAAAAAATGACCATCCAATTATACTTGTAATCAGAAACGGATATTCAGTTGAGAAACTATACTTTAATATCAACTATTACGTAAAACATTACTATCCGAATCACGGAAAAAAACTTCATGAGAAATCGACGTTTTGAAGTTTTTATACGTGAATAGAAAAGATTTAATTTTGATTTTCAGCTGCGAAAATCCGATTGAAAGTTCCAAATGGTCATGGCAAATTATAAAAAATGAAAAGAAAACTACTAGAGTTGACACAATTTTCAATCGAAAACTGTAGTTACGATTTTCGATTTCAAAATAAATTCGTAGTTAAGTTGTAAATCATAGTTGTAGAATGCAGTTTTTAAATGAAATTACTAATGAAAGTTTCAAAATCGAAATTAAGTTTTAAAAATCCATAAAAAAATTAGTCGAAAAAATCATTCTTTTTTCCATTTGGAGTTTCCAATTGGATTTTTACAGCTAAGTAATCGAAGATTAAAAATGAGCGAACGAAAACTTTTGGATATTAAAACAAAATATCTTATATCCACCACAATTTTGATTATGGAAAAAACAATCTTGAATTCAGACAATAAAATATTGCTGCAATAACCAAAATTTCTTCATGCACCATACAAAAAATTTCGTTGTTCCACATTTATCTTAAAATTTGGTTACTGCAGTTTACTCTTTTTCTTTGCAAACATTTTCAATATTTTTGAACATGTACTTTCATAACCCATAAACTTTAATTTCTTAATGAAATAAAAAACCAACTAGAATTTATTGATGAATAGTATAATATCTATGATGAATTCACATAAACCCAAAATCGATTCGCTTGATCATTATTTAGCATAGTCATATAACGATTATTCATCGATGAATTTGCCCTTCTTGGCATTATCATCAAGTGCATCAATTACCTCTCTCCCACCGATTACTTTTATTAAGCGTCTTCGGACGCTACGCAAATCGTATAATTTGCATGTAGGGCTCGGAAGTTGTTGTTTTTTTTCGCTCTCTCTCCGAATCAAATTTATTAGAATAATCGAATTTCCCTTTCCACGGGTGATGGTGGGTTTTTTTGGGGGGTTGGTAGGCTTTTTTTGGTCTCGAAATTACGTGCACGGTCTCGTACCGGCGATCTTAACGATATTATCCGGCCAATTTATACGCCGATACTTCGCAAAGTTGAGATTACGAACGAGATGGAGTTTTTTCCGAGCGAAATATGGTGATTAGACAAGGTTTCCTATCCGGGAAATCATGCCGAAATTAGCGACTTCGAAGTCGATCGTTTTTAAGCTTATCTTGTGATCAAAAGTGGTATTTCTCGAAATTTTTATAGATTTTTCTATTATGATACAATATGAAATCGTTGCCGACCATTTCCCCGAATCCCTTGTCCCGAACAGCCTTTTTCCCGAACGGTCATTTTCCCGAAAACCGTTTTCTCGAATCCGTTTTCTTCATATGAAATACTTTTTAGGATTACGATGAATCAAACATCATGTTCTAGGTTTAAAGAAACCTTCGAAAATTGTTTTGTTCGTTGTGAAAGAGGAAAATATCGATAGAATACTCAATTGTTACGTAAAACTGTAAATCATTAAAATAAAGTATTTTTATTTCTAATAAAACTCTTAATTTTCCTTGTTAATTTTTCTTAAACTGTCAAAAATTAAATTTTACATTCGAAGTTTTCATTTTTTTTAAAACAGTCGATCAAAAGCGTAGAAAAAAATGGATAATTTCACAATCACGTGATGACTAAAATTTTTCCATTGTTGAACATTATCAGTTTTATACGTTGGAAATGAAGAAACATTTTCATGCAAGGTTTCGAAAACTTTTATCACATGATAAATTGCTATCGAATCGGAAGCCATTACAAACAATTCTTTTGCAGGATGTAGGCATCTTTATCAATGATAACTAGACAATAGGAAATTTGTTAGAACAAAAGAAACTTATCAGTTATATATGTGCTATTAACAGAAACGTTTGATAAATCAATGAACATGACGAATATCCTTGAAATATTGCGAAAACTTCATTAGACACTTTGATTATTTTTATATTCTTTTTAAGAATCACGTGTTTCTGATAAATTGTAACCTTGGTTTTTTTTACGTCTGAATTTAAGAATTTCAGGATTTAGTTTTCATAAATATTGTTCAGACTCAAAAAATTTGTTTATTTCTTAAAATACAAATGTACTCTATGAGATATGTATAATTTAAAGGTTTACAATTAAGAAATTAGAATATGAGAACCTTTATTTTTCATTTCCAATGTGATAATACTGCATTATTTTTCAAATTTTGACAAATTTTGCAAACATTCAAATTGTTTCATACAATCTATAATCAATAAAGAATTTTCATCCTAGAATTTCAGCGACTTGTAAAATAAGATCTGACAGAGATTTCTAAGAGAGTTCGAAAAACGTATATTATATTTATGATTAAAAATTCCTGAATTTTGATTATTTGGCCCAGCCTTTATGGAAAAAAACCTTTGGAAGAGAAATTGTTAATACTATTGAAACTATTGGCATGAATATTATAGGAACTACTATAACTATAGAAAACTTCAGGTAGGGGAATTATAAACACCAAGAAAACTATTGAAATAATTTAATAGTTTCATAATAATTTCCAATAGCTTTTTATAGTATCTAATAGTTTCCAAAAATTTTTTTTTACAAAGGATAACTCAAAGTATACATTAAACACGTGTAGAATCGTGGTAATTTTCACCCTGATATTACAAGTAAATTTTAATTTCTCAAACATTCAACAAACAATTTAAATTTCTGAGACTCTTCATTAAAAATTACACTGCTCAACACTGATCGTTTGTAAATGGAAAATTTTAAGACCGAGAAAAAAAATCGTTGGACTCAAAAATCGCAAAGTCTGCAAATAATTAAATGTTTGGTGTCTGGCAACTTTGAAAACAAAATTCGAAATCGAATGACGATTCATGTTTTTTATAAAAATGGAATCGAAAAAACTTTCAAATATTCATGTGAAGGATGGAAATTTCCAAAACGAAATACAAAATTACAGGAAACTTGAGGAACATTTGCCACTTCAGATAACAAGTTTTTCGTATCTAAAGATCATACATAGTATCAAAATAATGTCTTACATACATGTAATAGTATCAAAATAATGTCAGAATCCTGGTCGTTATTACTGGAAAAAAAACGGGAGTTTTCTACTCAGACATAAAAAAAACTCGATATAAACATACATGAGTAACATTTTTTTTATCATTCGATATATTCTAGGACTTTTCATAACCGAAGTCATGAATAAAATTCATTATAACGTAAAAATTCAAAGAATATGTAGTATTACAGAAAATGAAATCAAATTTCAAATTTAGCAATCACGAGCAATAATTTTCGCGACATTTTCATTTATCTAGGCATTTTTCCGAATTTCTGACCATGTGAAAATTATATATAGCTTTTATTACTGAGAAAATTTTAAATTTTTGTAAACCATTTACAGTTTTAAATATTGAGACAGTTAAATAGATAGTTCATGATAAAGATAATAATGTCAGATATCTTGGTCGTTAGTTTCTGTAAAAAAAATGGGAGTTTTCTACTCAGACATAAAAAAAAACTCGATTAGAACATACATGAATATTTTTTTTTATCATTGGATTGATTCTACGACTTTTTTTACCGAAGTTTGGAAAATAGTATATGATAAAAATAAAAATTTAAAAAACAGTATCACAGAAAATGAAATGAAATTAGAAATTAGCAATAACAAGCACTAATTTTGCGACGTGTTTTATTCATAATGACGTTTTTTTTTTAATTTTCGACCATTTTCAAATTTTGCACAGCTTTCATTATTCTTAAAATATGAAATATTTGTAAATTGTTTACAGTTTTTCAGGTTGAAATAGTAAAATAGACAGTTACGATTTTAATACTATCAACGTGTTTTTTTAGAGCTTTTGCAGTTTTTCAATAGTTTTTTTTTCAATTGCTTTGGAAGTCGCAAAATATGTGCAGTTTTGATACTTTTAAAAAAAAGTTGAAAAAACTGCATATTTAAAATAGTTTCCGATGCAGTTAAGGCTGTTGTTTTGACGAATTTTTCTTCAAGTCAGTTCGTTAGTCGATTATTATAAAATAATTCTGTACAAAAATAAATTGTCTTAAAGTTAACTCCTTTGTATTCCAAGCTCAATCTTACAATGATCACACATTACATTCGAAACTCAGAACTTTAGCTCTTTTAAAATTGTAGAAAAAACACCACATATTTGGCTATCAGTGACTATACACTGAGAGGAAAATGTAGTAATTTTTACTAAAAAATATAGTAATGGGGATTCAAAATGAAATATAATAAATTTTACCATGTACACTATTGTATTATTTAATATACTCGTATTGCGATCACTGGCATATAGTATAGTATACTATAAGTATTATTATATACTTAAGTATACTATTACTTAATCAAAAAGGTCAAATCTATGATCTTGTGAGGTATTTCCTATATCTTATATGCCGAGGACTGATATTCACTAAAGTAAAAAATACAATACGTCTAGTATTTTCAACTGTATATCAACTTCAAATTTTGAAATTTTACATTTCACTACACTGCATGGTAGGAATGAATTTATTTATGATAAGATGTAGGAGAAAGTGGGGTAATGACGGCCATTGGGTACTGACGGCCGTCACCATTTTCGGTACTTAAAATGTATTAAAAAGACAAAAAGCTTATTTCATAAGCTTGTTTTTAAGTAGATGCTGAAGTGTGTACATTTATTATGACTTTTAGTTCCAGACTAGTGCTGATACGTAACTATCCGAAAGTTTTATAAAGTGTTCAAAATATCGATTATTTCGTCACTCTTTCAGCTACACAATCGAGGTAGATATGCTAAAATGCTGCTATTGATATTAGCTTTCTAATCAAGTAAAATTTTGCATGTGTCTTGCATAGTTTATGTGTAGGGCATGCTTGCGCAAAATAAGGTCAGTGGGGAATGACGGACACGAAAGGTGGGGTAACTATTATTTATCAATTGTGCTCTTATTATACATGCCATAACTGCGACTCAGATTTCGATGATGACGATGAAAATTAATGTCGTTGCATTCTAAGTTTGTCGCATTTTTTTCAATATATTTCCTTTTTATTTCTCTTGCGCTTTTTGTGAGCTATCAATAAAGTTACAATAACAAATATGTCGAATTCCCATTTGTTTTCCTTCACAGAGCCTTCATGAAGTGTTCACAGCGATTTGTGTTGATATTTGTGCGATTTTTTGTCGTTTTGAGGGTGGCCGTCATTACCCCACCATTTTTCTAAATGACGAAAACCAACTTTTTTTAAAGATTCTTTTTTTTTAGTTTGAATCAAAATTATTTAAATCTGCCGATATACTTTGTTAGCATTTGAGTTACACTTGTTATCTTAACTTTCGTTTTATCAAAAATGTCAATTTTTGGATGTGTTTTGATGATGAATGAAAACTATGCCGTTATTACCCCACTTTCCCTTACTTAAATATATGAAAAATTGAAATAATATGGTACATTTTCATAGAATATAGTTGTTTTTCCAGTATTTATAGTACAAAATACTATGCAATGTTTTGGAGTGAGAAGCGTTACTCGTTACTCGTTACTTCCCACTGTTAAATATTGAAAAAAAGTTATTTCCTTTCTGAAAAATTAAACAAAGAAGAGTCGCCTTTTGGGTTTTCTCCTGCTCGACTCACTGTATATCAACGCGATTGTTTTCATCATTACACCTGTTTTACGGTAAAGCAGTATCAGTCCTGAGAAAAAGTCAGGTTCCGGGCCCGAAGGATAAGTACCTAATTGCCATTCATTCGCGATAATGCGAGCTCGCAAACACACCCAGTACACGGTCCGACGCGGTAACGGTTGGCAGAATACTGACCTCCAATCTCACCTCAATTTGCCTACACGAGAGAACGCGAGCCGCTACATCGGCCTATCTAAAATTATAATCTGAAAAATCCTCGCTCAAGCACACAGGCGTGTGCGTGCCAAGCCGTAAAGCGCAGTCCATTAATTACAGCGCATCGTTTATTACATATTAGAAAATGTAATTGATACGATTTCGTTCTCATTTAAAGCCAAGGGGATAATTTTCTATGCGGGATAAAAATTTGTATTCCAAGCGACACGAGAGTTGCAGGTTGTGGTGGTTTCTGGCATGCAAATTCGCGGAGATCTGGGATGGGATTTTTTTGTTGCTCGTGGACATTTACATGGGGTTAATCGATGTGTTGGGAATCCTTGGCTCGATGATGTATGCGAGGTGCGTGTTTTCGCGCTAGGCGGATTCGCGATTACTCTAGGAGCGTTTTTTTATAGTAGGAAGCTGCAATGGATAAGAGATGTTGGAGAGTTTCTTTAGATGCGTTGTTTTTTTAATTTTTTATAAAATTTTAACCTTGCAGTGAAAATTTCGCTTATTCAGATTTAGAGACTACACTGCTACTTTTTCTTCATTTACACAACGTGTAAAGACACCATACAACCATTCCTCAAATACCAAGTAAGCAAAAAATATTTTCTTAAACGACACTAATTCACTTGGAAAGAACGCCAGTAATCTCAAATCGCAGTTCCCTTACATTAAATGTTAAGTTGGAGTAATTTTCGCTGTAATTGGATCTTTCTTTCCACGAATCACCAGTTGATCGTCGCGGTGCAACGAACAATGCAGGTCTCGTTTCGCGTGGCCAATACATTAATGGCAACGCAGGCCAGATGCTCCGGGAGCGGACAATTTGACGAAGCCAGGGTAAAATAAAGAACTTGGCAACGATGCAAGTCGCCGAGGTAAATCAGAATTCAATTTGATACGCGAGATCGTGGCGCGATGATAATACCACTGCGATATATTTCATACCCGGATGTCGGTCTTAGCCAAAGTTCCCGATCGCGGAACACGAGCCATATTCCCGTGTCGTAATGGGAAATGGGCATGAAATCATCGCGCCATTTTCGCGTTCGACGGGGGTATTTATTTTCTCGGCAACAGCCTGCAACCCGGCACGCAATTCCCTGATCGATTTAGCGCCAAATGTCGCCGTGTTTTACACTTGGCAATAATAGTTGAAATCCATGTAGCCAATATTTTACGGCACCCTTTCTTCCCTCGGCCGGCGATTCAAAAGACCCCTCCTACATATGGAACATCCACGATGGAAACGCCTGCGTTCTCCAGTTATTGGGCCAAACTCGCCACCGGGCACGACGATATTTCATATACTAATGAAAGAAAAATTATCTCGCTGCTGGGGATTTCACCTTGGTGGCAAAAAAATAATACGGCCTGGTAAGGAATAATGGGAAGAAGGGGTCTTCGTGAAACCTGGATATTATATTAGGGTTTTTGTTTGCAGGAAGTGACCTGTAAATGAACCGTAATTTTTTCATCCTCGCGACATTGAGTTGTTTGCACGGATAAAATTTTTTAGCAAAAATTACCAAACAATTCAGGAATCGCTGGACAATGGTGAAATTTTGTCACTTTTCCCAAAAAAATATAGTAATTTCTACCATATTTTAGGATTTCTTACCGAAAATGTGGTAAAAACTACTATATTCTTTGGGAAAAAATCACAAAATTTCACCGCTGTCCAACGAATCCTAAATCTCTGATAACTTTTGCCATAAAATTTTTCCGTGTGGTATGGTCTTCTTAGTTTTGGAATTTCGGATTCGGTGTCGATGTGTTGATGATTTAGATCGAGGAGGAAATTTTACACTAATTTATAGATTTGGTCATCATATTTTGTTGGTGGGAAGTTACTTTTCCTAGATTATTTTTCCCAAAGAAATTTTTTCCTAAAGTTCTTTTTTCACAATTCTCTTTTTTCCGAAACTGTTTTTCTCATATTTCCTTTTCCGCAAAATTTATATTCCTACAATTTTTTTTTCCAAAATTTATTTTTCCCGAAATTTCTTTTCCAAACAGTTTTTTTCCCAAAATTGTTTTTTCTACAAATTTTTCTAAAAAAAATTTTGTCTTAAGATCTTATTTTTTCTACATAGTCTAAATAAATTCACAAACAATTTTTCGTCACGTAGCTCAAAATATATTCATGCACAAAGTTAAAAATTTCAAATAAAGTGGTCTTCGATTATTTTTAATTATTTATTAATAGGTATTAACTAACTATAAATAAATAATAAATAATTGAAAATAATAATTATTTATTGTTAAGGTGATAAAGAAAATTTTATAAATTTTTAATAAACAATTTTTTGGGAAAAAAAAATTTGGAAAAAAAAGTTTTGAAAAAAAAGGAATTGGGAAAATAAGACTCTGGGAATAAATTTCTTTGGGAAAAACGGATTGGAAAAAGTGAGCCTCAATCATTTTGTTGTTCATTTTTAATAAATTTTATTGTTTATTCAATTCATGGAAAAGATTCACAATTTTCATGGTTGGTGGAGGTAATAAACGTCCCTTCTGAAAAATTGGGATAGAAAAAAGAGTAAATAATTTCACTAAACACACATACGATTTGATGATAATGGTATAATTTTTGGATTTTTTTGTTCTCGATTTCTTAAAATTTATATTTCGCTCTGCGAATCGAAAAATTACCATTATCGATATATGTACTATATGCAAATAACTAATTAATTTAGATATTTTCAAAAAGAAGTTATTTAAAATATTAATGAAAAGGTATGATATTTTATCTTATCCATTAAAAATATTGAAATTTTTTACCTTAAAAATTAAAAAATCAGGGTTTCAATATTTTTATTGTGAAATATTACAGCTATTACAGTATTTTTACATCAAATTTATGAAAATATTGTTAATCATTTCGCAATATTCAAATTTTTGTTTATATATTGCTTTTTTCACAAATTTTGTAACAAAAGTCTTCAATTTGACGTTTGAATAAAAATTCTCAGGTATTAGTTATTTTAGAAAAGAAATGTTCAAAAAATCAGCAACTTTCACAACTTATTATTCAACTGACGCTGATATGTTTTGAAACTAATAAATTTAAAGCAATTCGAAAATTATTCGAAATCATGGAACCCACCAATTTGGAACAATTGATTCAAATTTTAATAAGATATATATTTCAAAGTATGTTCGTTTGTGAAAAATTAAACACAATTGTCAAATTAAAAGTTTTTATGAAATATATCATATGAAGAAGTGTAAAATACAAAAATTCAGAAACATTGGAAACAGGAATATCAAGTGCTCCTTTTAAATTTAAATGCAAAGTATGAAATTGTAAAATTTGAATCCTGGTGAAGCTATATTTTTTTTTTTTTGAAACTTTATCGTTAAAGTTTTTTCGAATATGCACTTGACTCAAGGCATGGATTTTAGAAAAACTACATATTATTTGAAGAGTTAAAAATAAGTAACATACAAAACTTCTAATTTGAAAAAATGTTGTTTCCAGGAAAAGTTTTTCTTCAAACACACACTTTCGTTTTTGAATTGCAAGTAATAATAGTTTAACTCCAAGAATAACTTCAATATTTCACAATGAATTGCACAATTTCGGTAATATTCGACAGTTCGACACTCATAAAAAAATTTCTAATCATCATGTCATTTTTTTCAAATAGCGATAAACGAGTCTGCTTGCAAAACTTTTTCTGACATCTATGACTAATATTCATGAAAATTTGATTGTTTTAAAATCAGTACTGACGAAACTATATTTAAAAATTTTGGATATACTTGAATAAAACTCGAATTTTTTTTCTTCACCAGCATTATCGACCTGAAAATGCATAAAAAGTTATGTACAAAGACTTGTCTATCTCATTGAAAATATTCATAAAAAAAAGAATTATGAAAAAAAATTAACGTGCACGCTATATTTAAAATAATATATTTTTTCTGGTAAAATACCGCGTTATAAAACTCGTCAGTTTCATAAACGAATACTGTAAATTTTTTCTGAATGAGCGGAAAGTCCCGGTCATCAAAAAATATTTCAACAGACTTCAAAAATAATCATGTTCATGCAATCATACTCCAAGTCGAAAACAAATTTTCGCAGTTGAATAGACTGATCAATAATAAATTATTGCGATAATCGTTATGTCGAAATCACTGAAAAAATATATGTATGAAAAATTGTTTTTAAAATTAGATACAAGAATAGAAAATTTTTACTTCGGCTTTTAGCTGCAAAAAACGGATTATAAACTCAAAATTGCCATTACCAATTATGAAAAAATGATTTAGTTTTCGATACCATATTTTATCAAAAACTGTAATTATAATTCCAAATTTTTAGAAAAAAATTTTGTTTTTCATTCTAGAGTTTTGAATCACAATTGTAGAATGAAGTTTTTTCAGTGAAATCACCATTTGTAATATTGCAATATGCGTTTCGAAACCTTAGAATTATGAGGCAGATGTTCAAGAATTTGCAATCTTTCAGTTCGCAGATAAACATTTAAAATTTAGAGACTGAATATCAAATTTACCTGTTTTTTTGTCTTGATTATCAAACATTTCATTTTCAACATTATTGAATTTTCGTATCTAACAAGAATTTGGCAAACATTTTGCAAACAAATAACATTATTTTATTTCTGATATAAAACATATCAAATTTCCTAAATTCATCGATTTCGTTTTGGTCTCAAAAGTGAAGTTAAATCTATTTTGGATAATGTGCAATTTTTTAGAAAAGCTCCAAATTAAGATTCTCCCAAAATAAAATACTAAAGCAGAAAATCACGGAATATCCAGTAAAGTTATGACCTTGAAAACTCAGTGTAAGTTCTAAACAATTAAAAATATGCACAATAGTAGATTTTAAATCAGAAACAATTTGAATTCCGTGACACCAAGCACAAAATCGTGCCGAGATAAGCGGCATGAAAACGAAAAGGCCCAGGAAAGGATCTCTTAAAAAGTAATCTTCGTACTCGACCAACTGTGTAACGTAGTCCTGTCGTGTGTAAATTACGTCCGTCTGTGGAAAAAGCCCTTTTTTCTTGGCCGAATTTATCCCTCCCCAAGGGACTATTGCTCTCCTCCAAGAGACATTCTTTTTCCCTTCCAAGTATTTAAATGTCGTTTATTCTAGCATCCTGAACTCGATGGACGAGCACGCGCCTTTTTTCCCCTGTATAAAAGTCCATCTCAAACACGAATCAGAGCATTCAAATAAGAACTTGCACCGAAAGCTCCATTTTTCTTCCTTGACCGAGGAAAAAGTTACCAAATTTAAGCATGTACTTTTAGTGAGATTATACGTGAAGAGTTTCAAATTTCGCGAATGTTTGACATGGAAATGCGGAAATGCATTAAACATCTGCGCTCTCCTTTTTCCCTCCTTTTTTTGCATTGAAAGCATCGAAGGAGAAAAAAGGTACATTCGATGTCCGAGGAAATGTTGGTTTATGCAAACGAAGGGAACTCGTAAATACTGCATTTTACATGCAAATACGGTCAAAAATTGGGCAAGCGAAAGGGGAGCTTTGAAAACACGTTGGTAAAATCGCGCGGAAAGTGTCGAACGTGCTCGACCGAAAGCAATTTCCCGCGAGCATTTTCGTAAAAGGCGCCCCATTGTCCGGCAAATGACATTAGGCTTATTGCATTATTTAAAGAGCCGTCTTATACGTGGAGTACTGAAAATCCGTGCGCTCCGCCAACACCGTGAGGGATGATTTCAAGGGTCGGACACGTTTTCGAGGGGGTGACTCGCGCCAGAGTTGTCGCTCGAGTTCCCGTTTCTCGTGTACCGAGACGTTTTCTCGACGATGGAACAGATTATCACTGTTATACAGGTTGATTTATCAGTTACCAGCGATTTTTTTACACTTTTTGAAGCTGATTGACGGGCGAGCGATAAAACAGTGACGGATCTTTCTTTCGTTGATTTCAATGAAGTTTGAAATTTACTGATTTTCTGCGTTCATGCGAATTTCCTGCTAAATTTATTTGATGTCGCTGAATATATAGGGGAAAGTGGGGTAATGACGGCCATCACCATTTTCGGTACTTAAAATTGACATAGGTCTAAACCGTTTACTGTGACAAAAAGCTTAATTCATAAGCTTGTTTTAAAGTAGATGCTGAAGTGTGTGGATTTACTATAACTTGTAGTTCCAGACAAGTGCCAATACATAACTATCCGAAATTTTTATGAAGTGTTCAAAATATCGATTATTTCGTCAACACTTTCAGCTACACAATCGAGGTAGATATGCTAAAATGTTGCTATTGATATAAGCTTTCAAAATCAAGTAAAATTTTTCATGTCTCTTGCATAGTTTATGTGTAGTGCATGCTTGCACAAAATAAGGTCAGTGGGGGAATGACGGCCACTAGAGGTGGGGTGACTATTATTCATCAATTGTGCTCTTATTATACATGCCATAAGTGCGACTCAGATCTCGATGATGACGATAAAAATTAATGTCGTTGCATTATAAGTTTGAGGTATTTTTTTCAATATGTTCCATTTCATATCTCTCACGCTTTTTAAGAGCTATCAATAAAGTTACAATAACAAAAATGTCAAATTTCTATTTGTTTGTCTTTACAGAGCCTTCATTAAGTATTCACAGCGATTTGTGTTGATATTTGTGCGATTTTTTGTCGGTTTTTAAGAGTGGCTGTCATTACCCCACTATTCTTCTATTTTGTCGGTTTTTAAGAGTGGCTGTCATTACCCCACTATTCTTCTAAATGACGAAAACCAAGTTTTTTAAAGATTCTAATTTTTTTTAGTTTGAATCAAAATTTTTCAAATCTGCTGATATACTTTGTTATCATTTGAGTTACACTTGTGATCTTAACTTTCGTTTGATCAAAAATGTCAATTTTCGGATGTGTTTTGATGCTGAATGAAAACTATGCCGTCATTACCCCACTTTACCCTACTATATTCAGGGCAACTAAAAATATTAACGATAAAATGCAAAAAATTATTTATTTATTCTTGAAAAAACATGAAGTTATTTATGATAGTTCAGAAATAGTTATGATCAAATACAAGCAAATTTTATGTTTTTTGTACATTTGTTTACATTTTCGGCTCCTTATCAAAGTTGTTGTAAAAAATGACCCCATGCTTTTCTAAGTTATCTTCAACTTATAATTCCAATAGCACAATGTTTCAATTAATCATATATCTTGAAATGTAAACAGATTATGAATTTATAAACATGTGACATGTTAAATAATTTTTTGGTAATTTTCAAACTTCATATCAAAGAAAATGTAAAAATAATATTAAATTAAAGAAAAAAAAAACGTGTAATGAAAATTAGGTGCAATTTTAATTTAGTTGTTTTTTTATAATTTTTTTAATTCAATTTGCATTTATTCTAATTCTTTTTTATTTTCTTCATTTTTAATTTCATTTTCAAATAATAAAATGAAAATTAGAGAACAAGAAAATGGCGAAATATGCATATAAGAAGTAAATATTTTTTATGGTCAAAAATTGTTGAAAATATTTGGGATTAAAAATGAAAAACCTTAAAATATTAACGAAAAATCTAAAAGTGGCGAAATATGATCGTTTCGTCAAAAATTGCTGAAATATTTATTTAAATATTTTTTATTTAAATAAATATTTTTGGTTGCCCTTACTATAGAATATATTTTTATCTATTTTAAGAGTGCAACTGCAGATACATTTCGTAGGTACTTTTAAATATTGTTTTCGATTTTAAATGCAAATAAATGTAAACCGGGAACATTATTTTTGCTAGTTTACGTCAACACATTTAATTGAATCTGGATATCAAGGTAAATGATATTTTTTTTTAAATAATGTTTTTAATCTACTAGATCTAAGAAAGTAAATTTTTATGTGAAAAAGATGAGTATGTGTTTATTAAATGTTTTTTAAACGTCTTCGATATTTTGAAAAATAATTTATTAAAACAGTAATACAGTAACACTCATTGGTATACAAAGACTTTTTCACTTCAGTGTAAGATTTTTTAGATACTTGACATTTAACTATACGATTTACTGAAATTCCAGAGTTGGATTTAAATACTCGTAGCAAAAACTTTTTAGGTTCTCGTCTCAAAGAAACTGGGTTTTCTCGTATACAGTAGTTTGAATTTTGAGTATTTTAGAATTTAATAACGTAGAATGGCAAGTATGTATGAATAAAAAAATTAAAATTGTAAAGTTTTTGTTTATGAAGTTCCAAAATTAGTGATTTTCTGCGTTCATGCGAATTTCTTGCTAAATTTGTACCATGTCACTGAATATATACTAAATTATATACTAACTGCTGAATTTATATATTATTTAAAATATTTCAATCAATTTTAAGAATGTAACTGTAAAAGTATTTCATGGATATTTTTAAATATTGATTTTCATTTTAAATTAAATCAAATGATATTTTTGATTTTTAGTTATAATATACATATAAGACGAGAGATATTATTTTGGATAGTTTGGATTTATACATTTAATTTTATCTGAATATCAAGGTACATGACATTTTTTTAAACAATATTTTTAATGTACTAGAACCAAGAAAGTTAATTTTTATTGGAAAATGATGAAATGTGTTTACTCAATATTTTTTAACGTCTTCGATAATTTGAAAAATAATTGATTGAAACAGTAAAAAAGTAACACACATTGGTATCCAAAGACTTTTACACTTTACTGTAAGATTTTGCAGATACTTGACATTGAACCATACGAGTTACTAAAATCCCAGAATTAGATTGAAAAATTAAAAACTTTTTGGGTTCTTGCCTCAAAAAAACTGGATTTTCTCGTATAAAGTGGTTTGAATTTGGAATATTTTGGAATTCAAAAACGAAGAATGGCGGATACAAAATAAAAAAAAATTGAAAAGTTTTTGAACCAGGAGTCATAAGGATTTGTTCAATAAATTTGTTGTTTGTGAGTTATTTCCAGAGCAAAATTTTGATGTTTGTTTATTCAACGTTTCTAACAAATCGAATTTGAATTTTCACTATTTTTCATAAAAAAACAAAATTTCAATCGATCATTCTTAAAGTTACGAGCTTAAAAAATGCATTATCATTGCAGGTAGAACATTGATATCTTCAATTATTTCAACAGTGAAACTCGTCAAAAGTTATATCCAAAATACTTGATTTTTCAACCTTGAAATTTGACTACATGCAACTGAATTTTGAAATAAAATTTCTAATTAGAAAAAAAATACTTGTTTCACAATCTTCACACATTCTTCGATAACACAACAATGCTCAATTTTTGCTCAAACAAAATACTCATTATCATTTCTTTTGAACTAGTATGAAATATCGCGAATTTCGATAAGTTATAAATTAAAATTTTGATTTTGTTCCACCCAACGTTTCTGACAGTTAAAATTTGACTTTTCACTATTTAAAATAATGTATAAAAATGTAAATCGATCAATTTTAAAGTTACGAGCTTCAAAAATGCATTATCATTGCAGGTGGAAGATTGATTTCTCTAATGATTTCAACAGTGAAATTCGTAAAAAGTTTAATCCAAAGCACATCATATTTCAACCTTGAAATGTGACTACACTTAACTGAATTTGGAAATTAATTTTATAATTTAAAAAAAAAACACACTTGTTTGACATTTTTCATACATTGTTCGATATCAGAATAATGCTGAATTATTGCTCAAACCAAATACTCATCATCATCTCTCTTGAACTAGTATGAAACATCGCGAATTCTGATAACTCATATATTAAAATCGCGTGTTATGCTCATATAAAATTAAGTGTCATTTTGTCGCTAAACAGGTGGGTCGTTACCACGACTTCGACACCACCAGCGACAGGTTGTAGAGAGAATCCTCACCTGTCGTCGTAGACATCGTCCTTTTTCTTACGACCTCAATGAAAAATTTGGAAAACTCTGCAGAAAATAGAAAACCCTTTTTTCACTACACAGCTTCCGTTTTACAGAAATCAATGCAAAATTGTTTACTAGTATCGCGGATTTTAAAAAACTCAGGTTTATGAAATTGCCCAAGAAGTTTGCTCGATGATCTATTTCGATAACCTGATCTTTTCAAGATTCTTCGAATTCGATACGTATTTACGATTCAATATTACTGGATATATCGATTTCCTTAATCGTGCATGTCCATCGAAATTTATTGAATTTCAAATGTTCGCCGTCGGGCACTTCACCGGACTACAATCTCAATTGAGAACATATTTAATCTATTTCGATGACTTGTTTGTTGGTTTGTTGGACTTGTTTGTTTGTTTGCATGTTTCTTTTGATTTACGTTGTAGATTACACAGAAAAAAATTAATTCAATTGCTTTAACTGCATTTTTTTAGTTAGGGAACGAAAAAGTTGAGGTTACGAAAATAACTGAATAATTATGTTGTGGGGAATGAAAATTTTCGTTGTTATAAGTTGAATTTGAAATGGTCGCAACAAAAAATTATTCACTCAACAGCTCCAATTTTTTTTTAAAAGAAGCAACTGAAAATTCAATTTTTAACGCAAGACCAAAATTTTGGGTGATGCTAATTATAACTAAAATTTAGTTCGATCAAATGAAATCAGAAAAATATTTTACTATTTTCGATTGAGATTACAATTATATCTTGTTAAATATTGACATACAATTTACAATTAAAGTTTTGTTGAACTTTTCATCAACTTTCAGATAAAAGTTTTTTTAAATTTAGTCAAGCCTTACAGTATCAAAAAACCGAAACGATACACGTTTGACTAGTCTAATATTATGTTCATGTTTTCTCGAGCAGATATCTAATCAAAAATTGAATTTTTTTATCCGAAAAATCTGGAGATACAAACATTTTCTTGCCGAAGGTAATGAGATACGACCTACAAGTTTCAGAGAGGTATAATAATTTTACTGTTGATCCATCGATATCGCGTTCTGTATATATACGCAATAAAATTTGTATTACAGAAAGAGTCGAGTATATGTAAATGAGTCCTGCAATATGAAATAAATTATTTTCTCATTTACAACTGCAAAAGCACAATTATTTATGTCGCTCGAATACATTTTTATCAAATCAATAAAATAAAGTTATTTTAGTTTACGCAAAATAAAACTTCTTTACTTTTATCATTAGGCCTATACACTACAAATCGATTTTTGTTCGTTCATAATCTATCAAGTGAATAATTTTAAAGTAAAAAATAAGAACGTGATAAGCACTTTGATCCCATTATTTTTCTACGAATATTTTTTCAAATTTTGTCTTCAAGTAAAATATAATATTTAGAAAATTCACATTTATGGAATCGTTCAACTTTATAATAGAAAATTTTGACGTCGATTGATTCCTTTTTTTTATCAGATTACAAATCATTATTCGAGGCTGATAATAATTATATAACAGTACTGAAAATCTATTGCTTTGACTGCTTTTATGATTGTGTACTGAAACTATTTAAAATCTTGATCCTGAAGTCGTGATTTTGATGAATTATCATTTTATTCCGCAGTTCGTATATATCGATCATCAAAAAAAAAAATTGTTTTTTCTTCTTGTAAAGTTGACCAATTGAATTTTATTGTGCATTAATTTTTATTTTTATTTTCAGCACAGTATCTTTAAACGTGCTCATAAATTTGTGATAAAATACGAATTCGTATGAGTCACTTGATTTTTCGACTTTATGATAAAGTTCTAATTTTGTTGAAAAACAACGACGATGTTTTTTAAAATTCTATCGTATTTTACCAATTTTTATAAAATTAATTTCAAAAAAGAGTCAGTTGTGAAAGTCACAGTTTCTATGTTTTTAATATTATATCTCTTTTAAATTTTATTTAGTAATATGTAATGTTATTGATAATATAAGAACACTCAGCGATTGTTAAGAATCTCAAAAAAATTATATGGAATTTTTTGATGTTTAAAATGATTTTTTACACATTTGTTGAAATCATGTGTCTAGAGTTTTAGAATTTCAACAGAATTCGGAAAAAATTTCTATGAATGGATTAGTTTCTGGAAGATCTTAATAAAATTCCACAATGTGTATACTGAACGAAAACAAAATTTTACAAAAACCTTAGACAAAATTATTCTTTTAATTTTAATGCACTTCCAGAAATTTTCTAAAAGTAAATTATCAGTTTTCTAACTTTCTGGTTGTCAATTTTTTCTGTGGTCTTCATATGTTAATATATAGTTTATTTTTAAAATTAATTCACTGATCTCAGATATTTTTTTTTCTGTACAAAAAGTTGTCCTGCAAAAAATTCAGTTGACGTAAGTTTTTTTTACCAGAGAATTGTCCACTTTTTACAAAAAGTAAAATTCTCGTAATTGTGATCATTATAAAAAAATCAGACATTTACAACCGTTTCTAAAAAAAAAAATTTTTTTTCCAATTTTCCGATTCTCAATTCTATTTGTAGAATATTCAATGATTTTTTAAATTCAAACATATTCTTCTCTTTGAAAAAACTCCTGCAAGATAGCAATAAATTTGTTGTACATTACCAGCTCGTTAATGATTATAACTTCTTTTCAATTCTAATCTGTTCTCATGTTTCGAAACTTTTTGTGGATTTCCCAGTTTTTTTTTAGTTTCGATAAAATCGTTTTACAATGCCTGTAAATTTTACTTGAAAGAATTGAGAATTACAAAAAATTTTCTTCTACGTGTATCATTCAGAAATTTAATGGTTTTTGAAAAATGTCTGTTTCTTTCACTATTCTGCGCCTAGAAAAAAATTGGTATTCTAGTTTCAACAAATAATTACAGGACAGGCAATCATCACAAAATGAAGAAAAAATCATTCTTTTCCATTTTAATTTTCTAAAAATAAATTAGTCACTTTCTACCTGTAGAACGATGAGAGAAATTGAAATTTTTACGAATTGAATGAAATAAGTAAGCAGGTTTTTTATTCTTTAAAAAAGAAATCTTTTTTCGCTAAAGGTGAAATGAACTGAACTGGCATTTTCTGTAAGAATTATAGAAAAAGTTCAAATAAATAGCAAAGGTCTCTTTCATTCCTCAAATTAAAAAAATGTAAGTAAAAACTATCAGACAATGCAAAATGAAAAAAAAATTGCCACATCTACAGCCGTTTCGATAAAAAAAAATGGTTTTCAATTCTCGATGTTATTTTTAGAATATTTCATTATTTCTTCTATTCGAACATATTCTTATCGTTTGAAAAATTTCGCAAGCTAAAAATAAGTTTTTTATATATTTTTATCTCATAAATGATTATTACTTGTTCTTTTGAATTCTTATCCACTCTCATTACATTTCGAAATCTTTTGTACGTTTTTATTCAGTTTCGATAAAAATGTTTCACAATGTCTGAAAACTTGACTTCAAAGAATTGCGTCTTACAAAATACAAAAAAATTACGACTTACGAAAATTGTAAATGAAAAATCTCCTTGAGAATCAAAAATCACTCTTTTCAACATTCATTATGCAACGTTCATTTTTTTCACCTCGTAAAAAATTTCAGTCAAGAAATCGTTCACATTATGCAAAACATTGATAACAACAGACACCTTGCCAAGATAACCACAAAAAAAAGTATCTGTTTTTCTGCAACCCGGGTACAAAAATGAACAGTATACTGAAAATATACCAAATATACCAAGTCACCTAAAAGTATGCATTTGTGCCAATAGGAATACTTTGGTTGACTTTAGAAAAAGCCTCCAAAAATCTACCAAAATAAACCAAAAGTAGATTTTGGTTGACTATTTGGTTACTAAAAGTAACCGAACGTATACGATTCGTATAATTCGGGAAACTTAAGTGATTCGTCTCTTAGAATCTACCTTCCGTATACTTTAGTATACTTTTAGAGATTGATCGAATTTTACAAAAATATACGAAAGTTTATGATTGGTATACTTTCAGATACTTCGAGAAAAAAGTAACCTCAAGTATACTGGTTCGTAGACTTCAGGAGACTTTTATATGACTTTTCTCCAAGAGTCTACCTTTCGTATACTTTGGTATACTTTTTGTAATTAACATTGGTATATTAGTTTAACATTGGTATATTAGTATACTAAAATCACCCAACGGTTTACTTTCGTAGATCGATTGGTATACTTTTATAGGCAACGTCAACTTTTGGCATGCTTTGGTATACTTTGGGAGACGAAAGTGACGAATTAGTATACTTTTTCTTTATACTCGGGAACATGATTTCATGCCAAAAAATCCTGCCCTCGATACTTTCTCCGACCCAGATCACCGAAATTCACCTTCCATTATTCACCAACTGTAAAATAAACGCACCGAAAAACGCGTAAACGCACCTAACACATCAAATGATCGGCCCACCGCCCCTTTCAGTGAAGACACCGGGAGCCGCAGGTGGTCCCTTGGTAGCCCGAGCATTCGCTCGCTCGCTTCTCCCAGAAGGGTCACGGGGTCAGAATGCGTGAAGCCTGCCGCGTTCCCGGATTAAAACGTCACTTCGGATCGTTTCGCGAATCCTCGGGGCACCTGTTGGCGCAGGTACATCAACCCAAAGAACCTCTTTTGTCGAGTATCGCCCTCGATTACCATACAACCCCACATTTAAAAGGGTCTCAAAAGCCCTTCACCTGTGCCATGCAAATACCCCGTTAAAAAGCCAAACCCTAAAGGGTCGCGAGCGCGACAAGTGCCGAGGAATTCAAAACGCGTCCCTCAAATCCACCAGTCCCCCCCCTCCTCCCCACCGCTCGAATAAAATCCTCGCGGGGGTGGCGGCGGGCGTCATTAAAATCAATACGCTACTCTCCCCTTTTTTTTCGGCTCCGAGAGAGCCTGCGCGACGCGTGGGAGAGGGGGGCGCCGGCCTCTTCTCCTTGGGAGGCAAATGAGGGAGGGCAAGGAAACTCGGCGATAACGGCGCCAAGTAAGAAAATTCTCGATGCTCGGGGGTGGGGAGGGCGGTGGCGGGTGGGGGGGTGGGGAGGGTGGTGGCGGGAGGAGGGGGGGGGAGTGGAAGCGTCGTTTCTTACTATGACCAATAAGAGGCACTTCAAAGTACCTTTTTTCAAAACCCGGGGAGTGCGCATGCCGGGGCGCAACATGGAAATATGATGGTGCGATAAGAATAAAAGCCAATGGTGTAGGAAGAAAATATTTTCGGGAGGAGTTTAGTGGAAAATTATGCTTATCTGAGAGTTTTTTGTGGATGATAGAATTTTCAAGTGACATGAAAGTTTGGAGTATAATAAATGAACATGTTTCTCCAAGAAGTGGGGATAGAAGTTTTAAACCGGAATTTACGGAAAAATTCTTCATATTTTTACAAGTTGAAAAGTCCTTTGTAACTTTTCGTGAAACTCAAAATCAAAAAAGATATTCAAGTTGAACGTTTCAATCAATCAGATTCGTCAAATTTTAAGACAGTGAGAGAGGAATTGAGTTGCGAGTGAGTGCGAGAAAGATGCATAGAAT
Source organism: Platygaster orseoliae (assembly GCA_030522825.1). Taxonomy (NCBI): domain Eukaryota; kingdom Metazoa; phylum Arthropoda; class Insecta; order Hymenoptera; family Platygastridae; genus Platygaster; species Platygaster orseoliae. Next base: position 23,209 of record JAPYZL010077426.1, read on the forward strand.
GAGAACCGCAACAAAACGAGAAATTTTGCGCTTTCGTTGCCTTAAACTTTTAAACTGTAATATCTTTTTTCAAACGATTGAAATTTCACTCAAACGGAGTCAAATTTTCACTCGAGTTTGATTTGCAGGATTCTCACTCTTTTCGAGTGAAAATGTCACTCGAAGGAATTTAGAGAGAATTCCACCAAAACTCCTACAGAACTTTGTACTTTCATTCACCCCCGTCTTCCTACGCCCCTGACATATGCAAACGCCACGAGGGGAAGGTAAGAAAAATAAACCAAACGGGGGAGGAGCGCCGCGCTCGCGCATGGCGAATATCTCGCACTACCCTCGCGATCGTCAACCCTTCCCCGTGAAGAAATTAGCGGTACCCTTTTGTTTCCGAGTGTCGACGTAAGAAGCGTTGGCGTGGGGGGTGGAAGAGAGGGGGACCCCCGCAGACGGCCCATCGACCCGCTCCATGCAAATGATGCCGTCGAGAGGCGCGTACCCACGTTGAGATTCGCGAAACCCAAGGCGTGGCCGTGAATGTCGCGAGCGCTCGGCGATTGGCGATATGACTCCCCACCGTAGTTGGCGCGCTTCCCCACCGTCCAGCGGCGGCTACCAGGGAACTTACATACATTTTTTTCTCCTCCGAGGGGGGTTCTCTGCCTCTCTCGAGCGACTCCCCCACCTCCGTGGCCGGTGGCCGAAGGCCCGAGCAGTTGGAGGCGTCTCGTGAGTTCCTCAGTGTAGCTGCACACATGCACGTAAACGCATGACAGCCTCTGCCGCGTAACTCAGCGTCATCCGAGATTGATAGTGCCAGTGTTTTCGAAGAATCCCCCCACGTGGCCCTTGCCAACCCTTGTGCACCCTGACAGTCATGCGGTGGTGTTGCTCAGTGTATAGTGACGTGTCGTGACGTGACAATAGTGGACATTATTTTCGACCGAAAGGGTCCGCGTTGGCTTACGGAGGTGTACCTAGCGTTGCGGTGGCGGGCACCGGGTTCCTCGCCTTACACCAGCAAGGGCCGACAGCTTCAAGGGCTAAATCAGCAGGTCTGGCGGGACTCGACAGCGACGCGGTACGCCGCTGGGTAGCGGAAGCCACCCGGGCCGTGCGTCAACTTCCAGAGAACCCTGTTCAGCAACAACAACCCGGTTCCAGCAACCAGGACAACAACCCCATGACCCACACTTCCGGGATGCACCTGCTGGAGAATAACAACCTGGATGTTATGCAGCATCAGGCCGCTGGCAAGAAGAAGCAGACCAGCCCGACCAACAATAACACCATCGAGGCCTGGAGGTCCGTCCAGAGTGGGCACCAGTGGTGGGTACCCCAGGCGCGCCAGGAACCCCCGGAAGTTATCGACCAGCCCCTGGATTTCTCGGTGGGCTCTCTTCAGCAGCAGACGCTGCACGCCAGGGTCAAGACCATTCAGGAGAAGATGAACAACATGAAGAACGTGAGAAGCAATTGTAGGAGCTTCAGTCCTAGTGATCGCAGCTCCAGCGGAAGCGAGGACGAGGGTGTCTCCACTGGCGGGAGTCCGTCGGGACCTCTGCAGGGAATCAACAACAGTGAGTGTGACTTATGGATTATGTTCGGTTTTTTTTTGATCGTCGTAGTGTAGCTTATCATCTGCGACTTTCGATGACGATGGTCTTCAGCTGGCGTTAGGTTTCGATCTTTTTTTTTTTCACGCCCACGAGAATGGGTATTGTCGAAAGCGTTATTGTTCGTGTCACCTGGATCTCGCAAACATCGAAATGAGATATTCTTGGGGTGGAATGGGGTTGCAATTACGTCGAGTATATTAATAGTACGGGGTTTATAATCCATCAAGGTGGGAAGTATGGCTTTTCTGTGACGCCAACTTGTCGGCAACCGATGAACGATTTCACGCTGCGTATGCAGAAGAAAGATTTACGGGTTCATATACAACATTCATCGGACCGAGAAATTATTACAGGGGGACTTTATCGGGGAATCGCGCGGCGAAATTTATATCTTGAAGGTGCTCGATGCTTGATATTGATATTTGAAATGTCGTATATAGTGGAGGTCTAGATGTGATCTTTGAGAACCTCAGAGAATTGTTCCATGAACGAGTTTTGCTATAACAGCGCTATTTGTGGGATTATCATTATGACGTCAATATGGATCATTGACGTACAAGATTTTGAATAATAGTGATCTTCAATTTTTTAAGTAAGTGAGGCGTGTAGTTTTAATCGATGAGATTATTATTAGGTTTTTATATAATCAGAAGAATTTTTTCACAAGTTCTGACGAATTTTCAAATAATGATAAGCATATAACATTAAATTTCATTATTTTTAAGAATCTGCTTTTTCTTTTGTGAAGTTTTTAAGGCTAAAAAACTTTTTAAGAGCCAATACTATAATTAAAACAGAATTTGCTGTAAATTGAAAGAATTAAAAAAAAAGACTTTCGTATTTTATCTTGTAAGTTTTTTGTCCGTAAATTAGAAATGGTTAAAATATTCGCCTTGTCACTTCTTCACATATTAGTATATCATTTCTAAGAATAAAACATTTTATCGAAAATGCTGCTATTAATTCTTCTTTGTTTCAGGCTATTGTTTCTTATATTGATAAAAGTCTTTTTGTATTCGTTAATGAAGTGTAATAAGGCAGGCTATTTTAAAGAACTACGCAGAATTCTTCGACAGTATAAAAAATTTTGTTTGAATCATGAATAGTGTGATTCCAAAAAGAATCATAATTTTGCCACTTACTCCATTATGCACATTATAAATTATTTCTATTGCACTATATAAATTTTTTAAACATTTTTGTTGCACATTGAACAAATCCATTTTCTAAGCTACTGTATACGAAAATTTTTCAAACAATTAGCCCCCCCCCCCCCCCAGAACAAGTTGATAATTTCAAGTGAATTATAAAAACATAATTCCACACCAGTTACATAGTCTACTATTCAACATAGAATATAATTCTTCGCCTGAAATTCTCTGGAACCTAGCCTATTCAAATACATCGAACGCCCTTCTTAATAAACCTCCGTTATTACTGCTTAGAAGAAAAGACGAAGAAAAACGCTTCTAGAGGAGAAAAAATCGCCGCTGCATTGTCCGAGGAGCCTCGGCAAAGTACGCGTAATTGGCGAATTATTTCGTATTCCTTTTTTACAATCCCGCAAGGACGGAGTCTTGATACCGCGAACGGATTGCATTAACATTTCTCAGATACTTTTCTTACTTTGTCAATTGCGCTTGGGTACAAATGTATGCGCATTTGGTTTAATAATACCCGAGATATTCATCGTTAAAATTGCGACAGCCGCGGATTTTCTCATAATTTTGTAACGGTGCTTGCGTTTGCAACTTTGGTCAATCAGAAAAAAGCTTGAGTTCACAAAAATTGAGTATTGAATTGAATACTTTGAATAGAATACAAAATGAAGAGAAATCGTGAAATTTTAGCTTCTTAACTTTATCCTCATGTTGAGTAACAAAGATTAGGACTGTCTGATAGTGTGGGTTCAAGGATTACAGATTCGTCGATTTTACGATTTTTTAAATTCTAATTTTTTGGATTTGAAGATAACTAAAACCAAGATCTTGTGAATTCCACTTTTCCATAGATAGCACATGGTGAATTTTATTCATTTTTTTAAACAGAACTATACGGTTTCCTCTGTATAAACGACGATCGGTAGTGATTGGATTAGGGACATAGCGATTGCTCGCGTCCGTGAAAACGCGTGACCTTGCATTGCACCAGAAAAGAGCGACTAGCTCCTGATAATGAAAGCTATAATGGTACACAGCACGATAATGTGGCGAGTACATGACACCGACAAGCGTTCACCGGCACTTTGCGGCGCGCCTCCAATCTTAGCTTAACTCTTTCGTTTGGTGTGCCACGCTGCAGCGAATCTTATCTCAAGGTTTTCAGAGCGGGGAACATCACAGAAATTACCATATCCCGCGAGGTGTCAAGCCTGGGAAGCGCGAAATTGAAAATCACTAGAAGATAAACGTGATTATTTAGATATGACATGGAAGATGTTTCACAATGAAGATGAAATAGTTGTTGCAATTTCATTATATGGTAAAATATATGCTCAAACCTTACTTATCGTACGTAAATAGTAGGGGAAAGTGGGGTAATAACGGCATAGTTTTCATTCAACATCAAAACACATCTAAAAATTGACATTTTTGATCAAACGAAAGTTAAGATAACAAGTGTAACTCAAATGCTAACAAAGTATATCGGCAGATTTAAAA
>JAPYZL010077468.1:0-12840 GCA_030522825.1 Platygaster orseoliae
GATCACAAAAAATGATTTTTCAAAATGCTTCGAGGATTGGAAAAAACGTTATCACAAGTGTATAATGTCTGATGGGAATTACTTTGAAGGGGACAAAATGAATAAATAAATGAATAAATAAATAATTCTTGAAAAAACATGATATTCGCGATACTTTTTGAACAAACCTCGTATAAAACAATGCAGACATTTTTTAACGTTTTGATATTGCAAAAGATAATTCAAAAATAATAATTTTGTTAAATATTTCCAAATAGATAAGTTCGTGGAATAAAATAAATAAGTGGATAAAGGTAGAAATTAACAAGTGAAAAGAAAAATAAAACACTTTTCACTATTTCTCCGGTTCAATCCTTCGTTTTTCCACTTATTTGTAAATATTAACATGTTGTTTACACGGGTAAACAACAACATCCTAACCTAATCTCACTCGCCTAATTATCGCGCCCGAAAAAATCATCGCATTTATCCGCGGGTATCAATCGCACGCATTTCATACTTATAAAAAACCGAATGAAAAATTTATTCGAAAAGTAATAATATACGCACGGTTGCACGGTAACTCGTGTCACACGGCGCACACGGTGACACGGTCCGCACAGTCGGCACGTATACGTAAAACGCGGAATTCGACACTTCGCACGGTACGAAGATAGCCGACACGGTCGCACGGTAACACGGTTGTTCTGCGCCTAGACACAGCTTTATAAAAATGAATGCCTTGGGTTATTAATGAAAAAATCCTAGAAAGATTTTCAAAGTTAGGTTCGATTTTTTGAGTTGTTTACAATAATAAATATAATTTTAAAAACCATGTAAATACGTTTAATTTCAAAAAGTAAAAATATCATGATAATGTGCTCGGCGCGAGGTATTTATTTCTATAATTTTTTTAATAAAAAAATGATTACTTTTATTAGTTACTTCGAATTCGATCTATTTCCTAAAATGCGTCATTATCTTTCTGGCTGGGTGATCTATCCAAACAGCATGAGTAACGCATAATTAGAAAAATATGCTCAGAAAACCACTGGCAATAAAAGGAAAAAAAAATATGGTTGAGGAGCAAGCTATGTTATTCAAACTGTTTGGATAGGCCACCTGGCTGGGGAGATGATGACGAATTTCAGGAAATAACTGTCAAAAGCAATCATGTTTTTATTAAAAAAATTGTAGAAATGAATTCCTCGCGTCAAGCACATTATTGTGATATTTTTATTTTCTGAAATTTGAAGTATTCTAGAGGTTTGTCAATTTATATTTATTATTGTCAATAATTCGAAAAATAGAACTAAATTTTCAAAATCCTTTTGGGGTTAGTCTATTGATGACCCAAGGTATATATTTTTGCAAAAATACACCAAGCATTTTTCCGAAATGCATTTTTCGTGAAACTTTGTAATAATTGAATAAAATAAGGAATTTTTTATTGCAATAATTTAAACAGGACTGTGGGTTTCGAACAAATTATTTAATTTATGTTGGCCCAGTGCTGGTATTGCCTCCATAAATTGATTTTTTAACAGGATATTTTGGGAAAAAATCAAATGGAAACTTCACAGTGTCCTTAACACTCCTGTGAAATTGTAACTCGTATTACTCAGCCATTTTTTGTGTGATAAATTACTGAACTTTACATAATATTACATTGAGTCTTATGGGTAAAAGCAGTTTTTTTTAGTTTTAAAAAAAACTGTGAGCAGGATTTGTCTGAAAAATTACGTATTTATGCTCAAACAGTTATCTTGATAGGCAAGCCAAAGAGTATGAAGATTTACTGGCCCACTTTGGCAAAAAACGAAAAAAAAAATTTTCAATTTTACACTCACTTCATTGTAGCAACAAACTTGGCAACTGTGTACCGCATCATATGTCATTATGTGAGAGGTTGAGAACAAAAGGCGAACTAGCGAGAGACAGAAAAGATGGAGTTGCCACTTTATTTGTCTCTTACTAGTTTGTCTTTTGCTCTCAACCGCTCATATATAACTGAAAAAAGTTGGCAACTATGAGTACACCCAGTGTCAATGATTCGTTGCTTTTTTTTGCATGTTTCCCCTAGATTTCATATGTAAAATCTAGGGGAAACAGACAAAAAAAGAAAAAGATGATAAAATTTCAAGTTTTACAGAAATTTGTATCTTACTAGTTTGTCTTTTGCTCTCAACTGGTCAACATATACTTCTCGCAGTGTTGTTTGTTTGCCCTTTGATGAACACCAGTGAAGAGAGAGAGAGAGCACATGCAAAATTTCCACGTATAAAAGCTACATGATACCTTGAATTTTTTTTTTTTGCCAGAATAATATTTTTTTTCACCAAACTTCACTCATAAAGGTAATACTTCAATAAAAACAAAACTGCAATTAGAGAAAATGTTGAATACCTTTAAAAACTTTGGAACTTCGAGTTTTAGAAATTCAGACAGAAATAAAAAAAAATACTAAAAAGTATTGGAATTTTAAAATATCCTGCTTTCTGAAAAATCTGAACAGATATGTACGGTCTATAAAACTTTGAATTCTGAATCATTGAATTATAAAAAGTTTATTGAAATACTAATAATCTATAACAATACTATAAAACTTTACAAAATCTTATCAACCTTCATGGAACAAAAATATAATGAATATATAAAATATTTAAAATGTATCAAAATTGGAATGTCGAAGCGTCGAATTCTAAAAATCTATATATTAGCAATCTACAAATAAATTAGAAATCTATGCAAATACTAGAAACTTGAATTCGTTGTAAATTTCAATACTTCAGCATCAAATTCTAGAAATTCGTAGAGTTCATCATAGAAGTATAAGAAATTTATAAAAATACCAAAGAATACTACAAAATTTTATGAATAACATACAACACGAAAATTTAAAAAATCCTTTTAAAACTAAAAAATTATATTTCTTCTACATGGAAAGAAAAATCGACCTTTTAAAGGATAAAGGATGGAACCGTTCCTCCTTTAGGAGCAGGTAGTTTCTCGTCCTTTAAACCTGTGAAATTCATAGTTTAAACCGGTGAACTTGTGGGTTTCGACTATGGGCTCGTGCTCGAAAAGGAGGAATTCCTCGTTCTAAAGGACAAATTTTTCACGCGTTCAAGGCACCAGAATTCTGTGCTTTAAAAAGTCGATTTTTCTCTCCGTGTAGGATTTTATAATTTTTGATCTTCACCAGATCTAATTTTGGTAATAAGATTTTTCAATTTAACGAACTTCAGAGTTTCAAAGCTATATAAATTTTGGAGTCTAGAGTCTAAAATTTTTCATATAGATGTTCAATATAATGGAACTCAATTTTTCTGATTTTTAAGTCACTGAGGTAAAAATTGTGTTTAAGTTAGTATTTTTCATATTTTCTCAACATTTATACAACTTGAAAGTTTTTCTGATATTATACATTTCTATATAACTTTCTAAAATTTGATGGTCTGAGAATCAAAATGTTTAAAAAATTTTTATTATTTTGTAGATTTTTTTAAGAAAAGAATATTGAGACAGATTTTTCTAAGATACCACTCCCGAATGTTTTTTCTGCCTACGTCCCTGACGAAAATATTTGTATTTTTGGAACTTGGCTTTTATGATTGATAGTTCCGGTTATTCAGAAAAATTGATTTTTGGACTGAATAACCTTCTGTGAAAATAATTAAAGTTATAGGCATATTAATTACATAGCTATAGATAAGCCTGAAGTTCCACGCACTTATGGAATAGACCTTTTCATCGTTGAACTGCGCATGCTCCGACAATGTGGGCAACTTTCTATTGGGAAGCATAGGAAAATGTGTTCTTTTTATGAATAAAACGAAAATAAATCAAGTCTGATACCCAAATCTACTCAAAAACGAAATTTTATGAATTTTAGAATATTATCATAAAAAAGTTTGTACCTGTCAATAAGATGAAAAAAATAGTATTAAATTTGAGTACACAAACTTGTTCATAATTTCTGAAAATTCGATAAATTACGTTTTTCGGTAAATTTTTAATTCGCATTTGCTTCTTTTACGTTTTTTAATAAAAAAACGAGCGCTTTCCTACCCTGTTCCATAGTATGATGCCCACATTTTTCTGTGCATGCGTGAGGATTTTCTCAATCTATGAAAAGGTCTATTAATGGAAATGGAAAAAAATTGTTACCATTGGATAATTTTTTTGAACATTAATAGTTTGTTACTCAAGTATGGAAGGTAATTTAAACGATTCGTATTGTTTTTGATTATTATTGAAAGTTTGGAATTTCAGATACGTTGGTTTTCGGGTAGGTACTGAGAAATTTCGATAAATAAAATTTTCTGTAATTGTATGTAACTGAGAATTAATGTAAAAATTAATTAATTTTGATTAAAAAGTGTATTATTGCAGAGTTTTTCTAGTAGTGGTGAAAAAAATATTGATATTATTTCAAGGTTGATATTATCGATAATCACTGGGAAAATTCTATTATATCAATATTTGATTCATGAATAGAAAAAAAATTCGTGTCTATTGCAGACAATAAAATCCTGAAAATTGGATTCTGCCATGAAAATATGTTGTTAAAAAGTAGGGAAATAGCATATGAGAACTTAAAATTATCAACTCTACGAACTTACAGCATAAAAAAATTTTAATTAAAAGATTCTAATTGTGCGTCTCCAGTTTATATAATTTAATTCTATTCATTTTCAAGTCATTGATTGACAGGTGATCGTTATTTTTCTTCTAATAAAATGAAAAATCACAAATTTCATTCAAGTTTTAGAATATATATAAAACTCATTCCATTATTCTCTAAATGTATAATCTTTAAGAAATTTCAAAGAACGAAAAATTTCTTACTTACTATTCATGAACGTTCAAATATTTCCTATTCAATTGTTTCTTTTCCAAAAAATTGTAACACTTATATTTTACTGTTGAAAAATCCTGTATTGAGTTACTGATATTTCTTATTTTGTGATTGCTGATTTCTGAAAATTTACAAAAAAAATTTGTGACAATACATTTTTTTGAAAAGTTAAAGAAACTTTTATTTGCTGTAGTTTTGATCTAATAAAAAATCAATTACATTTATAGTAAATGTATGCTGAAATTTACCATAAATATAGCAAAAAAATGTATGTTAATCAACAATTGCATTTGAGATTTGAGAATTTTAATCCATGGCGTCATTTGTTTCTTGCTTTTGTTGCAGCTGCTAATCCAGCTGTAGCTCAAACGTATGATTACGGGTACGGTCGACCAACTCCTGCGGCGTCTTATGACGCAACAAAAACTTATTATCAACAACCCGCGGCTGCAGCAGTAACTTACACGTCTACTGAAACTCACTACCAAGCAGCAAAACCAGCTTATAGCACAACCAACGCATATACTGGTACAGCTAGACAAGCAGCGCCAACTGGCCAAGCCAAAACTTACCAAGCGCCTTGCACTCCGTACCAACAGACAAACCCAGTGCAAAACGCTTCGTATTCTTCAGGTTACACCACACCTGCTACGCCGGCTGCTCCTGCTTCTACAGGGTCTAATAGTAAGTTTCAAAAATAGTTGTTTGCATTCAAAGCATGAAACTTAATTATTCTTCAAGCTTCCATGAATAACTTTTTATCATCTTCCATAGTTGAACTCATAATAATAATGCCAGAAAATAATTTATTTTCTTACATTGCGTAAAAAGGGCTGAGTGAAATAAACAAAAGTTACATTAATACAAGTATAGTTAAAACTCTCACCTATGTATATCATCCCTTAAATCACTATACAATCAAACCTTTTAAAAAAAATACCAAAGCCTTTAGAACATTTCCAATTTCATTTGACCATGAAAATAGCAACGAATGATTAAGCAACGCATCTTGATTTTTTCATCAATGACCCGTATCTTGCTTTTCCGAAATCCCTTAAAGTAAAATCACGGCCGAAACAATGAAATTGATACTCTCATTATTGGTGGAAAAAAGTTCTTTCAAATTTTAGAATAGATAAACATTTTAAAAAATATAAAATACACTTGTAGTAAGTGTATTCGGGAAAAAAAAAATCTTCTCCAAAGCTTGAGGGTTTTCAATTTCATTTCACCGTAGAAATGGCGAGTACCGCATTCTCCGGCTACGACGCAGCGCTTTACAGCGCTGCGACAATGTACGTAGCCCAACAAACTGCAAACAACGGAAATTCCACTAACTTGAAGACTGGAGGTTGGCAGGGATACGGGCGCAAAGGCTTCGGAGCCGGTGGCGGAGGCGGGGGCGGAGGAGCAGGAGGCATGAAGGGCATGAGGCCGAAGCCGCCGCCAAAGCCGCAACAGCTTCACTACTGTGAAGTCTGCAAGATAAGTTGCGCAGGGCCCCAAACCTATCGCGAGCATCTCGAGGGTCAGAAACACAAAAAAAAGGAAGCGTCACTTAAAGTACCGCAGCAGCCGCCTACCCGCGGTGCTGGGAATTGCCTTCGCTGCGAGCTCTGCGACGTGACGTGCACCGGCAATGATGCCTACGCCGCCCACATTCGTGGTGCCAAACACCAAAAGGTTGTCAAGCTGCACACTAAATTGGGCAAGCCTATACCCAGTGCTGATCCCACTGTTCTCAATCCCAAACCAGCGGCTGCCGCCAAAGCCGCGGCTGGCAAGAAAACTACCGTTACGGCTTCGCCTAAAATCAATTTTGTTGCTTGTGAGTATTTTGAATTTCTTTTGATTTACTTAACTGTTTTTTTATTTCTTGTTGCCAAAAGTTCTTGAGATCTTGTATATTTACGTTGACATTTTGAATTGATGATATGTTTCGACTTAATTTTAAATGGGATTTTCCATCACACTTCTAATTAGAAATAGATAAATACACTGTTTTCATACTGATCGTTCAAGAAAGCAATTAAGAAATATTATGTTTGTACTTGTTCTTTTTTCAACCTTATTTCCACAGGGAATATGAGTAATAATGCCACGAGTTTTCGACCAAGAGTTTAATAAAAGGATTTTGGATTTTTTATGGATGAATTATTATTATTATCGATAGATTTTCTATGTTACTATAAAATTTATTTCTTGAGTAATTCTGAAATGATGAAACCGATGACAAGACTGAGTACATTGCAAAGACTCTGAGTCATCAAGATCTGAGTCTTTCAGGTCCTTTTGTACTCAGTTGTCAACTTGTATTGTTGCTTAGATGATTTTGGCAGCCTGATCAGAATATATCATTTGAATTGAGACGACAACGCTGAATTAAATTTGAGAAATTTGAAAAAAATCTTTCTTCAAATGATTATTTTTGACATTGCTAAGCTGTGTTAATTTGAGATACGGTCCTAGGTCTGATTTTCTGCTAGAGCAACACACCCACTTTTCACCGTCATTAGTGTGCGAAAATATTCATTTTCAATGCCCAAAATATCGCTACCATAATTATGAATAATTCTGGATGTTTTCTCAAGCAGAAATCTGTGAGTTTTCATGTTAAACTCTAATTTTGTTCATTTTTTGATATTTTTCTAATTATTTTCGTATTGAATGGAATATCAACATTATATTTCTTGAGAACTTCTGAAATGATGAGACCGATGACGAGACTGAGGACATTGCAAAGACCCCTGAGTCATCAAGATCTGAGTCTTTCAGGTCCTTTTGTACTCAGTTGTCAAATTGCATTGTCGCTTAGATGATTTTGGCAGCCTGATCAGAATTTCTCATTTGAATTTAGACGACAATACTGAATTAAATTTGAGCAATTCGAAAAAACAAATTTCTTCAATTTATTATTTTTTACAATCCTAAGCTGTGTTAATTTGAGATAAGGTCCAAGGTATGATTTTCCGTTAGAACACCACACCCACTCTTCAACCGTCACTAGCAAGGAATAATATTCATTTCTAATGCCCAAATATCACTACCAGAATTGAAGGGTGGCGGTTCTAAATGCGGTAATTGACATTTGCCGTAGAGCTCATTTTCCTATGAAAAATGATAATGAAATAAACCTTATGAGAAATGTCAGTTACCACATATAGAACCGCCACCCTTCAATTATGAGTGATTCTGGATTTTTTATTTAGTAAAAATATTTGAGTTTTCATGTTGAACTCGAATTTTGTTCATTTTTCTAAATATTGGTATTAAATCAAGTATTAACATTTCATTTCCTGAGAAATTTTGAAATGATGATAACGACGACGAGACTGAGGACATTGTAAAGACCCTGAGTCATCAAGATCTGAGTCTTTCAGGTTCTTTTGTGCTCAGTTGTTGAATTGCATTGCTCCTAAGATGATATTGGCAGCCTGATCAAAATTTCTCTTCTGAATTTTATGACACTAAATTAGTAGAGGCACTAGCAGAGAAAAAATTTTCAAATTTGTATTCTTAACATTACTCTGCTGTACTAATTTGAATTACAGTTAGAGCTTTGCTGCTTGTTCGATTCTTCGAACGACAATACTCATTTCCAACGCTCCAAGAATTCCCTTATACAATGATTTTATATCATTTAATGTCTTAAAACAATCATGTAACCAAAAAGTATCCCTCCACTATGTTTGCCATAATATCTTACGAATATAACTGAATAGATGCAAAAATGTTACAGAATTCATGATATCTAAGAATAGATATTTATGCTACAAGGGAGGAATGGAATGATTTTACGAGCGAGCATTTGGGCACGAGCGGCAGCGAGTGCGCAAGCGCGCGAGTTGAATCATATTCCTCCCACGTGACATACAATATTTTTTTCATGTATGTGTTGGAGTGGCCGCTTACGATGAAACGCGTGACGCAGGCCTCTTTCCGGGAAGTCATAAAATCAGCAAGAGAATTCTTCTTTGTTCCCTGCTATCTGGGATAAAAGTCTTTTATCCCGGATAGCAGGGATAAAAGAAGAATTCTTCCACTGATTTTATAGCTACTCGGAAAGAGGGCTGTGTTCACGCGATTCATCGTAAAAAAGCGGCCATTCCAACACATACATGGAAAAAAAAATAATTATGAAAAATTCCACTTTAAAAAGCTTTGAAAAGAAAAAAAAAGCAAGATCTCAAGACAAGTTACCAATTAAAAATGTGCAAATTACTTTACATTCGTTGTTCACTTTTAAAAAGTCTGTTGAATGTGTCCTTAAATGAGAAATTTTTTCAACCAGCCGGCAATTTGGGTACAGTAAACCAGCCCATGGTCGATGTCAAAGTGGAAGAAAATTCTGGCGATGACGGTGCCGATGATTCGCTGGTTGATGAACGAGATGTACAGCCAGTAGGTCAGGAATACATAGAAGAAAATAAATCGGACGATGGTAAAATAATAAGCTTCAATTGTAAGCTTTGCGAGTGTCGTTTCAACGATCCGAACGCAAAGGACATGCATATGAAGGGTCGCCGTCATCGATTTGCGTACAAGAAGAAGGTCAATCCTGATCTCGTCGTTGATATGAAGCCAAGTTTGAAGCAGAGGAAAATGTTGGAGGAAAAATTGCGACGACAACAGATGCGCGAAGAATTCATGCTGCGCCGCGATGAGATGAACCAAATGGGCTCTATAAGGTCGATGGGGCCAATGGAAGAAGAAATGATGTACTGGGAAGAGAGGCGCCGGTAAGAATCATACGATTTTTGAAGATTTTTTATATTTTCTAATTTATTGGAAATTGATATAAGAAAATTCAAGGTTCAGATATACTCTTTTTTATTTTTGCATGTACAATTTTAAAATAAGTTTGATACATTTATTTATTTCTTGATAAATGTATTTTTTTAACAATGCCTAGCAGCTCTGAAAATAAAACCAAAACTCGTGATATTCGAGCAATCTTCTCAGAATCATTGAGAAAAGTCTTTCCTCGTGCTTTAAAAAGAAAAAAAAATGATTTACTTTATGAAGTTTTGGATATTGTTCTCGGAGCTACTGAAAATTGTTCCTATCGATAATTACAAAGGTACGAGGAAGAATTCGAATGTTACGAGTGGTTCAGGAGGTATGGACGCGGACCTGGTGTGCCGCCGATGCCACGATCGCCATTCCCCGGGCCCCCGCAATTGATGATGTTCCCAGGAATGCAGAGAAGACCTGACTCTTCAGATGACAAACACGTTATTGCTCATCATACCACTATTTATCCCAAGGAAGAGGAGCTGAAAGCAGTGCAGACAATTGTTTCCCATACCGAAAAGGCTTTGAAATTTGTGTCGGACACTCTAGCTGATACTGGTGAGAATAAAATTTTTTTTTTATATTTGTTAGATGACGTTCCATTTTTATTCTTCATAATTTTCATGATTTCTTGATCCTTTTGACCCAATTATAAAAAATTAATTATTGTGAGATTTTAATGGATTTGAATATGAATCAGATCATTCTTTAATGTAAATGTAGGTATTTAACTTTTTTTCTTTTCAATTGACTTCAAAAGATCGAAAAATTCATGAAAATTATAAAATTTTTTAAATAAAGATAGAAGTTTTAAATGATGAAACCGATGACGAGACTGCGGACATTGCAAAAGCACTGGGTTATCGAATTCTGAGTCTTTTAGGTCTCGGTGTACCCAGTTGTTAAATGGCATTGCTCCTAAGATGATTTTGGCAACTTGATTAAGATTTTTCATGAAAATGAAAAGTTTTTATCGAAAAGGTCGCTATAGTTTGAACGAAAAGAGAACAGTTGATTATAATTGAAATAGATTTGGACGTTGCAGGTAAAAAATCAGCGATTGGGACACCTAATGCTAATTCAACCGAAGAAGAGCAGGTTGTGGTGAAATTGGAAGACGCAGTTCCCAAGAAATCACTCATGCCGCAAAAGGAAGACGGCAGTGATGGTCACATGTTCTCCTTCCAAAAAGAGAAAGAGGACGCTAGAATTTTGCGCGGAGTCATGCGAGTCGGCAATTTGGCCAAGGGACTCCTTTTATCTGGAGACAATCACGTGTGCTTGGTTATTTTGTGTGCTGAAAAACCAACTCGGTATGCGAAAATTATTTTTTTTTTTTTATAACCTGAAAAACATCAGTATAAATGAATTAATCACTTCTTTGTTGAATTTTGTATTTCTTAGAACTCTACTGACCAAAATCGTCGAGATTTTGCCAGCCAAATTGAAGGAGGTCGAACCAGAAGAAACTTACAATGTTGGGAAACATCCCGAATCTGCCGCACTGACTGTCTCGAACCAGTCTGTGACCGTCAGCGTGACCTTGACCAGTCCATTGATGCGCGACCCAACAAAGGTCATCGTGCCAACAGCCACAATGGCTCCAACATCAGCCGCTGCAGGTAAGACCGCGTCCTCTCCCATATCCTCTTCCTAAGGTCAAGAAAAGGGCAATTCTTTTCGATTTTTCGTTTGCTCTATTCCTGGCCTAGGACGAGACAATTATATTTCGCTTTCTAAGCACGCTAGGAAGTCGCAGCCAAGGACCAGAGGACTTGTATATAGAACAATACCGAACCAAAAGAAGTTTTCTGCGTTTTTTTTTTCACATTGGATTCATTAATTTTTTTTCTTTTTTTCTTTCGATACTTTCTGTTATATCCAACGCAGGCGTTTTTGGGCGTGTCCACGTAGAGGAGAGGAGAGAGAATTGTAGGATTTTTCGATACGTTGACACGCACCTAGATCGTGGAAGGAACAACGCTGTGGCAATTTCAAAACTGGACTTTTTGATCATGCAATATGTAGCCGAGGCTAAGGCCTTAATTATTATTGGCCCTCTATAACTTTGCAATCCTAAATAAATAAAAAAAGAATTTGAATTTTATATTTTTTACTTCAGATTTATATATAAAAAAAGATTCGCAAAACATGCGACACTTGTAAAAATATGGAGTTTTTTTTTAAGTTTTCGTTTCCCTGTTTTCACAGTTAAATAGATATTTGATTAATTAACAGAGCATTTTTGTTTTATCTTACAAGTGCATTCGTTGTAAAAGAGTTGTGTGAAATATAGGAAGAAATATATATAGTGTGTGTATATATATATATACAGAGGATGTAAAAGATAGAGGGCAAACTCGGTCATGATCAAACACTCTAAGTGTTGTCTAAGCGTTTTGTGCTTTCTTTGTTGGAATCTCAGATAATGCTGGACAACAGCAACAGGGCGCTGCACAACAAACCCAAGCAGCCGCGGCCGCAACCGCAGCGACTCTGGCAGCTACTAAACCGGACCCACCCGACGTTCTGCCCAAGGCTAAATGTTTGGAGGCTTTAGCTTCGTTGAGACACGCGAAATGGTTCCAGGTTTGAATATTAAAAATCAATCAAATTCCAACGTGCCACATAGTTTTATCACAGTGGCGTAACTACCGAAAAGCAGGTTGTCTTGGGGCCCTTGTGAATTTCATCTTTGAAACTCTGGCTTTTATAAATTATTAGTTATCTCTCTATATAATAAAAAAAACTTTACCCCGCTGATTCAGTCAACCCTAATCTGACTTAACCCTAACTCAATATGGTTAGGTTGGGTTAGGTTACGAACATACCCAAACACTTCCAAACGTACTCGAATACTTCCGAATCTACCCGAATATTTCTGAACACTTGCTAACATACCTCAATCTTACAAAATGTCATACTTTAACATATCCAAATGTCATGAAATGTCTTCAAAAAACTATACTTTAAACAGAAACTGAATGGGGGTTGGCGTTAAAGTATTATTACTATAATAAAATTCAGATGTAAAAGAAGGTTAAGAATCAGAAAGAATTATTGAATAAAAAATTAAAAATGTTAGTCTAGATTTCATATTATATTTGCTTAAGGTATTACGTCCATAGTTGAATTTCTGAGATAGATTTTTATGAAAAAAATCCCAAATAATCTTGTATGCGTACTAAGTGAACCTGCAAAATTTC
>JAPYZL010077469.1:0-22254 GCA_030522825.1 Platygaster orseoliae
CAATGACAAAACCCTTCTCTCAAACAACTCGAAAATATCCATACTTCCGCCGAAAAAAAAAATACGACCTCGTTCTTTGTACCCTCTTTACCTCGCAATAACCCCCCTTCCCCCAAACCTTTGTTCCACTACTCCCCAGGTAAAAAAAACGAGATTTCCCTCGCACGCCTTTCCCCCCTTTCCCCTCGCACCACCCCTCCCTTCCCATCTTTGCCCGGGAAATTGTAAAATTCGATTATTCAACGACATTAGCGCGTGAAGCTAACGACTTTCCTTCGGCGCGCGATCATTAGAGCTTTCGCCTCCTCGTAATCCTGGCCGGGATCCCATTGTTGTTACCCCGCTCGCGGATACGAGCTTTGGACTTGGTAGAGGTCGCTTCGGACACGGAGAAAGCTCGCGTTCGGTAAGTAAGCTCTTTCCAACAAATCCACCACCTCGTTTAGCCCGACCTAGGGATTAGCGGCGGAAAGCCTTCTCCTTGTGTCGCGCAACGTGTCGCTCTGACCGCGTACACCCTGCTACGCTAATTCTTTCGGCTCATAACAACCGAGGCAGTATTCTAATTTTCTTCAAGGGATTACGAAGCTGCTTTTCCAAACTCGAAAGGGTCATTCTGGAGTTGGTTGAGGGCGAACTTGGAGGGCTTCTCTTATGAAAAAAAAAACTTTTGGAAATTACAAAAGTTTGAATGCTGTTCATAATTATAAATGTTTAGTTCGAATTAAATAAAGTTATTTTGATTAAAAAAAACTACATTATCACTAAAAAATTCGTCTAAATCCAGTGGAGTTGTATTGGATTCCTATCCCGTTCTTCAAATCAGTGGAGATTCCAATGTTTTGAATTCCGAAAGTAGGGCTCGAGTATGAAGGGAATCCTGCAAACGGGGACGAGTGAGAACACGCTGCAAAGAGCTCGTCGAGTCGGTGTCTCATGAATATTTATGCCGCGGCATAATAACATTTTTGAGCCACTGTTTAGCTAATCCTCTAGACTCATTTATCCTCCGAAGCAATAATTCTCGCGAACGCTCCAACGCCATTATTATTATTGTTGTTGAGAATAAATGCAGAGGAATTACGTTGCGATACAGAATGCACTTGCTGAGCACATGGATGAAGAAGGTCAAGGGAATCGAAAAAAAGGGCAGTTTGTAAGTAATTTTGAAGAAAAGAAAGTTTCTTCGGTATATTAATATTAAATAGTATTTCGTTTATACAACATTTGGTATTATTAGATAAAAAACTGATATAACAGTGATTTTTTATAAAAAGGATTTGTTATCTAAACTCATGAAATACGGAAACATGAATTTTATCCATAACCAAAATTTTTTTTGAGGGAATTAAAGAGAGAGGTTTGCTTCGAAAAAATCATAAATGTTTATGCGTGTTGAAATTTTCTAAGAACTATCAGATATTTTGAGAATTTGAATTCAAAATTTTACAAATTCCTAGATTTTCATTTTCGAGTACTGAAATTGAAAACTCTGAGATAACGAATTTTCAAAAAGGTGTCAACGGAATTTTCATACAACGGTACTTCAGTAAATAATTTTGCGAAAAATAGGCATCGTGAAAAACTTCAACAGTAAATGTGATGTCAAAACTTTTTATATTTGATTAAAATTTCGAAAGTTTTTTGGATTATTAGTTATCAAGTATTTTTTTATGACTAAAATTCTTGAAGTTTTCGAATGTTTTTTATTTTGATTTTCAAGTTCTCGATAAACATTTGAACATTATCGAAATTTATTTTGATTTTAATTAAAATGAAAAAAAAGTGATTATAATTATCTGATTTTTTAATGTTACGGATTCCCATTTTTCTTGCGAAAAATTTTTCTAAGATTGAAAATTTCCGTTTTTCTCTATCTACTTATGAACTTCAGATTTTCAAAATCAAATATTTGAAAAATGTAATTTAAACGACTGTAAAAAATTTTACCAAGCTTCATTCTTTGAATATTCAAAATTTTGAATTCATAAAATATTATAAACTCGATCTCTGAAACTTGTAAACTTTCTTTATCGTGAATTACGATTTTCTGATATTTGAGTTTGAATATCTATAATTTTTCAGACTAATAAATTTTCAGGAATTTTCAATATTAACAGAATCATTTTGTATTTTCTATGTGCAAGTAACAAGCTCCTTAGTTTCAGAAATTTCAAAAAAATTGTTTGAATTTCTTATTATTATTTATATTTTTTAAAACTTGTTTCATTGATCATTGTGAAATTTTTCGAATTCGACAACGTTTTCAAAATTTTTAGGGCGTCCTCAGAATTTTATCTAAAATTTCAGGAGTTTATCATAAATTTTCGAGAATTTCGTATATTCAGTGAATCTTAAAATGTTGAAACAAACTCTATGAGATTTTTCATATTTATACAATAATAATTTCTCTGTCAATTCACACACTTTTCGGTAGCTTTTCCGATCGCATTCGCTAAACTTAAAACTGTATAATAATATTATCTCAATTACAATACTTAATTTCCAGAACTGGCAAGAAATATCTTCAAATTTCACTTCTTTTTTTTAAACCTCACAATACTATTCATTTTCACAGTTTACTTTCCTTCACTGAAAATTAATTTTATTCCATCAACCACTGCAAGAACCTCAGAAACGAGGACTCGAAGGTAAAGGAATAGCAAACAGAATTCCAGGGGCTCGGGGGTGTTTTAAGGGGATGAGGAAAATAAATTTTCCGGCCTCCAGAAGGGCGGCGTCCACAAAAACTCATTGCCAGAAACGAAAAGTGCTTCCGGCCTTTATTGTCAGTCGCGTAAATCAGCTGAAGCGTTCACGCAGCGAGGATTAAGCGTCTGGTGTAAATCACCTCGCGATTACGGACTTCGCTCTGGCCACGGACCGAGAGGCATGATGCCGGTCACTTCATTTCAAAAGTCCACTAGTCGATAGGAAAAATGGCGGGGGAAGGGAAGGGGTGATGGTCGAAAGTAATAACGGTTTTGTTGGGTTGGGAAAAAAGGGCTGTGAGGCAAAGGTGTATTGTAGATTTAAATTTTGTGTTGGTTTTTGATGTTGTCTAAAGTTGGGATGGATTTCATGGTGAGATGAATTTTATTATGTAGGATCAAGATTTAAAATTTACGGGTTCCGTAAAATTTCAATGTACTGGGGATTGAAATTCAAATGTGCCTTAAGTTCCAAATTGCATTATTCTAGGATTTGAGAAAAAGTTCATAAATCTCGTAAATTCCACACAAATTCCTTATCTCTTTTAAAGGCATATTTGTTATAAATAATTCCTTAAATTTTTCTAAAAAGAAAATGTTTCGTCGGACTAAAACAAATTTCCAAGAGGGTCGTAAGTATTTTGAAATTTCCCAAATAACTCTGTACAATTTGAATTTGTAGAATTTCTGAAAATTATGCAGCAACTCAAGATATCAACGAAAAAATTTTATACATTAAAAAACCGTTCGGTCTCATCAATAATTTCACCTTTTCATAAATACAGTTCGTCAGTTTTATCAGTTTGTTCAGTAAAACGATGAAAAAATTCGCAATTCCTAATTCTTGAGACCAAACCAAATATGCCAATCAGTATGCAGAGCTTTATGCATATTTCAAGAGGGGACGACCGCGAAAAAAGAGTTGATGACGGGGGTTGATCCGAGGATTCCCATCAAACCTAACCCAAACCGTCTGAAAATCGAGCCCTTCGAGTGGATGTGGGTGGTAAAATAGAAAGAGGGAAGGGGGAGTGGGAGCAGAAGCCTCTTAACTCCTGCAAACTCATTACAATAAATCAAAAGCTTTGTTCTTCGACCTCAGCGAGGGCTGGTTAAATTCTGCAAGTGCCAACCCTCCTTCCAACAAACCTTCCTCTTATATGTCTATGACTGAGAGCTTTGAGAGACGTTTTTTCAGGATTTGTAGAATTTTCGGATTTTCGAGTAGTTGGTAAGTGATTGACAAAGTTGCAGTTAAAGGTGAAAAAATCAAGTTAATCGCAGATCATGGTACGACGAAATATTTTTTTTTTTCATAAGGAAAAATCAGAGTATGATTTTCAAAATTCAACGGATTTTTCGAAAATTTCGAGTTTTTTTCATATTAAAATATCATCGAAGATTTTCCAACAATTTGAATCATATCTTACATTCTCGTGATCTACAAATTTCAGTAATATTTCCTGAAATTTTAAAAATTTGTTGGAAGTTCTTCTACTTCCAGTAATATTTGAAAATAATATTATTTTTGAATTTTCATCTTTTCTGCAGTTTACAAGTTTCTATTCAAACTTTGAAAATTACTGAAAATCTTCAGATTTTTGAGTTGTTGTCAAGTGATTGACACAATTGCAGCTGAGGGTGTAGAAATCGTAATTTTTAAAGGATTGTAATGGAGGGTGTTTGCAAGTATAGAATCAAGGTTTTTGGAACATTGAAAGAGTTTTCATTGATGGTCTCTGTATAGTAGAATATTTTCTAATTCTAATATTTTGCAAATATTGTAGCTCCCGTAGTTTTTAAAAATTATTATGATTTATAATAATGTTGGGAATCGACGGATGAAGAAATTTTCCAAGAATATTTACTCTAAAGAAAATTTTTCATGTGTTTTGCGTTTTCTACATTTTTGCTATTTTAAGGTTTTAATTGAAATTATCAAAGTAATCGCAGATCTTCATAAGACGAAATTTTTTTCTTTTTATAAGAAAAAATCAGAGTATGATTTTCAAAATTCAAGTGATTTTTCGAATTTCTATCACTATTCATACATTTTAAAAATTTGTTGTGTTTCTAGTTTTGTTCATATTAAAAAATCATCGACGATTTTATAACTATGAATATTCATCGATTTTACAAAAATTTGAGAAACATCTTACTTTCCACATTTAAAAATTTTTTTGGACATCGTACTTCTTCCGAAAATCCTCTAAAATATAAAAATTTTTGAATTTTCTTTCTCTATGTACTTTTAAAATTTTTATTAAAACTCTGAAAATTACTAAAAATCTCCGTACAATGTCAAATATTCCGATTTCTGAAATTTTAATTATAATCACGATTTTTCTCCTTGAACCGTTTTACCAAAAATTTTCATAAAAAATCTTTCTTGTAATTCAAAGATTCAAACACTTTATAAAGTAACGGAAATTTTCATTACTATCGAGATTTTTGTTTTTCAAAAGTTTCGTATATTAGAAGAACGTGCCATGGCTTTTTTTTTCGTAAGAAAAAATCAGAGTATCATTTTTAAAATTCAAACGATTTTTTAAATTTCTATCACTATTGATACGTTTCAAAATTTTCCATGTATTTCGAGTTTTTTTCATATTGAAAAATCATTGATGATTTTCTAATTATAAATATTCATAAATTTTCCATAAATTTCATTAATAACTTACTTTCTACATTCTAAAAATTTGTCGGATGTTCCTCTAACTCTAAAAGTTTTTGAAATTTTAAATATCTTTGAATTTTCATCCTTTCTGTACTTTTCAAGTTTCTGTTCATACTCTGAAAATTACTGACTTCATACGATGTAATATATTGCGACTCCTAAAATCTGAATTGATATCACAATTTTTTTCTTCAATTGTTTTACCAAAATGGCTCATCAAAAATCTTTTTTGTAATTCAAATATTGAATAAAATAATAAAAATTTTTATTACAATCGAGATTTTTCTTTTCCATAAAAGTTCGTATATCAAAAAAACGTGCCGAAGACTTTTTTTTTTTGTAAAAAAAATCAGATTATTTTCAAAATTCAAGCGTTTTTTCGAATTTCTATCACTATTGCCACAATTCGGAACTTTTAATGTACTTCGAGTTTTGTTCATATTGAAAAACATTGAAGGATTTTCTAACTATAAATATTCGTCGATTTTGAAAAAATATTAATATCTTACTTTTTACATTCGAGACGTTTTTGGATGTTCTTCTACCTCCAAAAATTTTTGAAAATAAAAATATTTCTGGATTTTCTTCTTTTCTGTACTATTCAGGTATCTATTCATACTCTGAAAATTACTGACTTCGTACGATGTAATATATTGCGATTCGCAAAAACTGAATTAATATTACAATTTTTTTCCTTAAATTCTTTTACCAAAAAGTCTGATCAAAAATCTTTCTTGTAATTAAAACACTTCATAAGAAGAAGAAAACTTTCATTACTATCGAGAATTTTGTTTCTCACAAAGGTTCGTATATTAGAAGAACGCGCCAAGGACGCTGTCATCGATTTGTGCTCGGAAACACCGTTGAAACGCATCGATTCCCCGCCGAAAACGTTGAATTCATTGGGAATTGACGAGGGAGCAATATATTCCGTCTCGGTTTGACATTAATGCCTCCCCTACTTCAACCCCCGCAGATAGGCGAGGGGGTTGAGCTTACTGCGACATATTTATGGAGAGGGCGAGATGCTATCACGATCGGGACGCTGCCACCAGTGCGCCCTTCCTACATTCTACTTCGCAATTATCGGAGCCAACGTTAATATTTAACCTGGCCCATCATTCAACGCCCCTGCCATTTCCCCGCTTTTTGCACTTGTTCTTTTTGCGCTTTCCACTCAATGACGAAGCTCGGAATTTCGAATGTTCACTCGAATCACTTATTTCTAGGTGGAACGAATAAAAGAGAAATACTTAAAACTTGGAATGTCATTTGATAATGCAAATTTCTAGTAGATAAGTGAAATTGAAAATTCATGATTTTTGGTTTTTTTATTTATTTCTTCACTAGTGTGGAAAAATTTTTTCAACTCATCTGATTACAATGCTCTTGTCGCAACTCTCAGATTCGTAAAAATATACTATTTCCACACTAGTGAAGAAACGTACTAGTTTCCACTCCTCATCCAAAAAATCTAGTGTTTCCGAAAAACGCAAACTATAAAGGTCGGAAATGTAGGAGGAAAAGGAGGGGTAGAGCGGAGATAGCTGAAGAGAAGTACCCTAGATCAGCAGACGTCTAGCGAGCGGAGCTGTGAGCGCAGATAAGGACCGCCAGGACGACGTCCAAGATGGACGGCCGAGCGGTCTCAGCACCAGCTACATCGCGCCTGCACTGGCCAGCGACTCCTAACCTAACCTCTCCAGGATCCTTATTTATACGCCGTCGGCCAAACTAACGCCCATTGTCCCCCATTTTACCCCGAAGTAATCTGCAGGACGCAAATCTAAGTCTCCTGATCCTGCGGGTGTAAATCTATGAAACCTTTTAATTCACGCAAGGTTCTTATGGACCAGGGAACTGCTTTGAGAAAAAAATCCTATATTCTAGGAAAATTACATTACTACTTCTTTTTTTAATATATTATACTACATTTAGTCATTATTATATTTATTTTTACCGTGCAGTATAGTTAGACGTCGAATATCGCAATTATAAGTTGATATATAGTAAAAAATACTGAACATATTGTATTTACGTATTGTGTATACAGCTGCAACTACTAAACTATATGCCAATGACAACTTAGCGAGTATTTTGAATAGTACAATACTATATAGTAAAATTAATTATATTTCACCTCTATCCACTAGTTAAATATTTTTTTATAAAATGTACTAGATTTTTCTTTCGGTGCAGAATTCAGAAAAATTAGTTGAGAACCTATTTTCAAACGAACAGTCACGTCAAAATATATATTAGAAAAATTAATATAAAAAAAGAAAGACGAAAAAATGGTCCTTGCAAAAATAAACACTCGGAAATTAATTGCTAGAAAAGAAACCGACTTTCCTAAAAAACAAGAAAGAATTAGTATTGAAAATTTCAATGGCAGTGTTTACTAACTATGACGTGAAAAATAGTCTTTCAGGAAATAAAAATGAGCACATTAGAGTGGTTCATAAAAAATAAAAAATAATAAAAAACTGAAAAGGCGAAATATGGAATTCTAAAAAATTAGCGGAAAAACTATTTTCAAACAATGACGTCAAATTATTATTAGAAACATTTATCCCAAAAAATAACGTAAAATTATTTTTTAAAAAAGAAACTCGATGTAATGAATGAATGTTGAAATGTCCGAAAAAATAATCAGAATGCCTCTTTAACACTTCCTCAGAAAACAAAAAACGAATTCATGTTTATGAATTTTAATTTTAGGACCGGTCTTTCAAAAAGTTAAAATTAGTACATTGTTGTGATTGACAAATAATAATAAATAAGTAAAAAAACCGACAAAATAAAGAAAAGGATTCATGAAAATTGATAAAAAAAATATTCAAACGTCAAAATAAATATTGGAAAAAATAATCCAAAAAAAAAAAACGAAGGAAGAAAAAATGGTCTTTGAAAAAATGGCCACTCAGATATAAATTTCCAGAAAACAAACTCAAGGTAATGAATGAATGTTAAAATATCCGAAAAAATAACTGAAATGCCTCTCAAACATTTACACAAAAAATAAAAAACGATTAAGTATTGAAAATTCCAAAAATGGTGTTTATTAATTATAACGTTTAAGCAAGTCTTTCAGAAAATAAAAATTAGTACATTATCGTAATTGAAAAATCATAATAAATCAATAAAAAACGAAAAAAACAGAAACATAGAATTCAGAAAAATGAGAAGAAAAAATATTTTCAAACAGTCACGTGAAATAATAAGTAGAAAAATTGATCCCAAAAAACAACGCAAAATTAATTTTGAGAAAAGAAATTCGAAGTACTGAATAAATGTTTAAACGCCTGAAAAAATAATCAGAATGCCTCTTCAACACTTCCCCAAGAAATAAAAAACGAATTCGTGTTTATTAATTTTAATGTTAAAACCAGTCTTCTAGAAAATGAAAATTATAATATTATCATGATTGATAAATAATAATTAATTAATATAAAATCGAAAAAACGAAACATAGAATACAGAAAATTTACTGAAAAAACTTTTTTGAACAAACAGTTACGTCAAAATAAATAATAAAAAAGTTATTTCAAAAAAATCACGCAAAATCAATTTCCTGAAACAAACACAAAGTATTGAATGAATTGTAATAATGATGAATAATAATAAATGAATAAAAAACTGAAGTAACGTAACATAAAATTTTGAAAAATTAATGGAAAAACTATTTTGAAAGAAACAGTCTCGCCAAATTATTATTAGAAAAATTATTCTAAAAAACAACGCAAAATTAATTTCCAAAAAAGAAACTGAAGGTAATGAATGAATCTTAAAATGTCCGAAAAATAAACAGAGTGCCATTTAAACACTTTCCCAAAAAACAAAAAATTAATTCGTGTTTATTAATCATAATATTAAAACCATCGGTATTTCATAAAATTAAAATTAGCACATTATCATGATCGATGAATAATAACAAATTTTTAAAAAACCGAAAAAATGAAACACAGAATTCAGAAAAATCCTGGAAAAACTATTTTTCAGAGTGAAAGTGAATTCACTTAAGGATTAATTGAGTGAAAGATTTTGAAGTCAAAGTGCAAAACTAGTTTCAGTGGAAAAACTATTTTTAAGCAAACAAAAACGCCAAATTATTATAATAAAAATAATCCAAAAAAACAATCCAAAATTATTTTCTAGAAAAGAAACTCAAGGTCATGAATAAATGTTTAAATGTCCGAAAAACAATCAGAATACCATTTAAACACTTGCCTAAAAAACAGAAAATAAATTTGTGTTTATAAAGTATTATGTTAAAACCATTTTTTTAGAAAATTGAAATTAGTACATTATCGTTTTTGAGAAATAATTATAAAATCATAAAAAACTGAAAAGGCGAAACATAGAATTTGGAAAAATCAGTTAAAAAACTGTGAGTCCGTTCAAAATGAATGTTAAAAAAATTATTCCAAAAAAGTCACACAAACTGATCTTCAGAAACGAACTGAGAGTAGAGAGAAAATTATTATAATGATAAATAATTATAAATCAATAAAAAACCGAAAGAACGAAACATAGAATTCGGAAAAATTAGCAGAAAAACTTTTTTTCAAACAAGCAGTGAGGCCAAGTTATTATTATAAAAATTAATCATAAAAACAACTCAGAATTAATTTCCAAAAAAGAAACTCATGGTAATGAATGAATGTTAACATGCCCGAAAAATAACCAAAATGCCATTTAAAGACTTCCCCAAGAAACAAAAAAAGAAGTCGTGTTTATTAATCATAATGTTAAAACCATCAGTATGTCAGAAAATTAATATAAGCACATTATTATGATCGATAAATAATAACAAATTTTAAAAAACCGAACAAAAGACAGAACTTAGAAAAATCCTGGAAAAATTATTTTTGAAAGTGAAACTGAATTCACTTAAGGATTAATTAAGTGAAAAAATTCAAAGTCAAATACTAGTTGCAGTGGAAAAACTATTTTTAAGCAAACAGTCACGTCAAATCATTAATAGAAAAATTAACCAAAAAAAAAACAACGCAAAATTAATTTCCAGGAAAGCAACTCAAGTTAATAAATAAATCTTAAAATGTCCGAAAAAATAACCAGAAGCGCCTTTAAATTACTCCCTCAAAAAGAACAAAAAAAAAAAAAAAAAAACAAAAAAAAAAAAAAAAAAAAAAAAAAAAAAAAAAAAAAAAAAAAAAAAAAAAACCAAAAGCCAAAGCAACCCTCGAAATTCCTGGGCAGCGTTCCACTTTCGTCCAGGGTGCTCTCATCAGCTACTACCAACGGTGGCGCCGCGCAACACAATTACATTTTTGCCCTTCATATAGATTGCCGGGGCGAAAGCGCATCTGCATCCAGATTAGCATCGCCGGGATATTTACGATCCTGCGGACTGCGGCTCGCGCTTCTACTTCTCCGCGTCCTTTTTCTTCCTCCCGTTTCCTCCCTCGGCGGCGACCCCGGTCCCCGCTCGTCCCGAGACCGCGGTCCCACTTGGTCCCGCGCATGCAAAACCGCCCTTGACCCTTTCACCCCGCATAATGAGTCCCCGCGGATCAAGGCAAAAATATGGGGAGGACATCCATTATTCATAGGTTGTGCGTCTTGTCTTCCTGCTCCGAATCTACGTTCGTAAGTTCGCCTGTTACATCGGCGATTTATATTTTTGTGAGAAGAATGAGTTCCGCGGTTGGCGCGGGCAGGGGGGGGAGATGGGACCGTATTGGGAGAGATTCAATGCCGGGTATGTCGCGAACAAAAGGTTTCGAGATGGATGTACCTGATTCAAGATCGAGGATTTCAGGGGAGGGGGGAGTAGGAAGGGGAGGGGTCATTTTTTGGAATTTGCCGATATGGGTATGTGAATTTGTGAAAATTTTTGAGGATTTCGTGGAATTTTACAGACTGTGGGATGATGTGTAAAAAAAAAAAATTATGTATGTATAAATTAATCATACCATTATTCTAATTATGATTTTTTAATATTGATTGTTATGGTTTTAGAAATTATTATTATTTACCTATAATTATTGTAGAACTGTTTTACTTCCAAATTTAATAAAAATAAAAAATTTAATATTCTACAAGTATTATTGAATAAAAATTTTATATGAATGTTTAAATGGTTGATGGTTATTGGTGATTTTAGAAAACTGGACGAGTTGAAAAATTTGAAAATTTTTGAGGTTGTCAGAATGTCTTTGAAATTGAAGAAACGAGTGTACTTTAGAGAATTTCGGTTTATTTCGTGAATTACAGAATATAATAAAAAATCTTTTTAACTGAAGAAACTGTGTTATACTCTTAAAACCATACAAAATTAAAAAAAAGTGATTTCATGATTCCTGGTCATTTTTTTTGAATTTCGTAATTTTTGTATGTGAAAAAATTTAGTTTCAAGAGAGTAGAGGAATTTTGTAAATTGTGAAAAATTTTGATAATTTTTTGAAATTTTAGAGACTGTGTGATGATCTATATTAAAAAAAAAATTTTTATATATAAATTGATAAACTGTTCATAAAGAAAAACCATTATTTTAGCATTAAACTATTGATTAATATTACCTTATTATTTTTTGATATATTATCAAGATTTATTTTGAATTATTGTTGAATTATTTTACTTCCAAATTTACTAATAATAAACAATTGAATATTTTACAAATATCATTCAATAAATATTTAAAATGAATGCTTCGATATTTGGAAGTTATAAGTGATTTTAAAAAACTGGAAAATAAAAAAATTTTGATAATTTTTGAGATTGTTAGTATGTCTTTGAAATTGAAAAAAACTGGTGTATTTCAGACAATTTTGGTTTATTTCGTGAATTACAGAATATAACCAAAATTCTGATTAACTGAAGAAACTGTTTTATATTCTAGAAATATTACGAAATTCAGTTAAGTTATTTCATGATCACTGGTAATTTTTTTGAATTTCGTAATTTATGTATGTGAAACAATTTAGTTTCAAAAGAGTAGGGGAATTTCGGGGAATGTTAAAAATTTTGATAATTTTTTAGAATTTAAGAGACTGTGTGATGACGTATATTTGAAAAAAAAATATTACCATTAAACTCTTAATTAATATTAACTTATTATTTTCAAAATTATCATGATATACTTATAATTATTGTTAAACTATTTTACCTCCAAATTTGCTAATAATAAATAATTTAACTTTTTACAAGTATTATTCAATAAATATTTGAAATAAAATTTTTGATAGTCGGAGGTTATGGGTGATTTCATAAAACTGAAATAGTTAAAAACTTTGTGAATTATTGAGATTGTTAGTATGTCTTTGAAATTATAGAAACTGTTGTATTTCAGAGAATTTGGGTTTGTTTCGTGAATTACGAAATGTAATAAAAAGTTCTGTTTAAATGGAGAAACTGTGTTATATTGTTAAAATCATCAAAAATTGATCAAATTGATTTCATGATTTCTACTCATTTTTTTGAATTTTATAATTTGTGTAAGTGAAAACGTAAAGTTTTAGTAAAGTACGGGAATTTTGAAAATTGTGAAAAATTTTAAGAATTATTTGAAAGTTTACAGACTGTGTGATGTCAATATTTTTTAGAAAAAAATGGAATATTTCGATGGTCGGAGCTCATTGAAGATTTAAAAAAACTGGAAGAGTTGAAAACTTTGCAAATTTGTGTCAAAATGTGTTTAAAATCTAGAAAATGGTAGAAATGCAGAGAATCATAATAAATTTTATAAATCATGAAATATTATCAAAATTTTGTTCAACTAAAAAAACCCTATTTTATCCTTAAAATTTACGAAAATCAAAAGTTTCATTGCATTAAACTGGTTCATCGTTTCATAATACCCGTGTCATAATTTTAAATTTAGTAATATATACATGTAAATGTGCAGATTATTGAGGACAGTAGAAAAATTTTGGAAATTGTGTGTTAATGATTTCGGAAAACTGGAAGAGTTTAAAACCTCCAATTCATTTACTATTCACATACATTTAATAGATATTCTATTTATCAAATTAAATCAACAAATAAAATAAACGAATTTCAAATCCCGACGAGTATCAACAACTAAAATAATACAACTTGACGGAATTTTATTTGTTCTTAATTACTCAATATTGGCTCGATAAGCTAATTCCTCTCTAACAATTCCAATTAGCTAATTATACCGAAGGACTTATTCAAGGGCCACATGTAACGTGGCGGCAAACACCGGAACGTGTTCGGGAGCACGTGATCCAATTAGAAATATTCCAGCGATACCATCGGCAGTTCGTCCCATCGCCATAACTAAGTGATAGAAACACCAAGACTTAATCGAAAAAAGTGCTCTATTTCTCTGGACAAAATGGACCAAGGTCCTCGCCAATTCCAATTATGAAACGATCGTGGCAAAGGCATGCAAGTAGGGGAACAAGTCTTTATTCTTATAGCCTTTTGTTTGGCTGCTGGCAGAACTCCCTGACTTAGTTTGGATTTCGAGTCAAAGGGATTGTCATCAGGATTGAATATTTTTGAACTCAAAGTTGTTTCTTGTTGTTGGAAACAGTTTAGACTCTTTTTATTATCTTTTTTATTCATATAATTGCAATTTGTAGGTCTGTGAATTTTCAAAATTTGCAAGGCCCTTCAGAAGTCCCTTTGAAAATGATTTATCTGGAGCTGCATAGTAAGAGCTCTCTCCTGGGTCTTCAGGGTCCTGTTACCAAGTCCCGTCACACGTTTGTCTGTGCATACCTGACTAAAAAGCGTACACCGGATATCTCTGCTCACATAAAAAGTTTACTACAGCGCCTACGAGCCGCCGAACGCGTCCCCCAATGGGACGCTTTGCGGTGGAACAAGGCATGCGCCTGAATATTGCAACTCTCTCTACGGCGTTCGACTAGAACGGATTTTCACTAGTTCCACGGAATTTTTGGGGTGAACAGTAATAACGGATTGTTTGTGAGGGGAAATAGGAGCACTTTTTTGATAGTTTTTTTGGAGAATTCTTGTAGGCATTGGATCGTATAGGAAAAATTGAAGAATTGAGGGGTTTCGGATGAATGGGGGATTTGCAGGGTTTTTTGGGGGGTGGGGGGGGGGAGTGGTAGTTTTGAAATAGTTTTGATAATATTTTTTGGAGTATTGTGTTTTAAAAGAGATAATTTTTGGATAAAGATGTTGAATTTTTGATTGATTATTAGTAGTGCAGGCAGAAAAAATTTTCTGGAAGTGTTTTTCTGAGAGAATTCTTGTGTTTACTTCTGACTCGTAAGAAAAATACAAGAATTAAGACGTTTTGTAAATGATTAGTGGATTCTTAGAATTTTTTTTTAACAATGGACTTTTTCAAAAGGGTTCGTTTATATTTGATAAAGCATTGTGTTGTTTTAAAGAAAATTTGTAGATTTAGATGATGGATTATTTCTGAATTATTATGGGTGCAGGCAGAAAAAATTTCTAGAAAGCTTTTTTTGAAGAATTCTTGAATGAATTGGCTTGCAGTAAAAATTGAAGAGTTGAGGAATTTTGTTTGGATTAACAGGATTTTCAGGATATTTTTTTGGAAAATAGACGTTTTGAAACAGTTTTGGTAATATTGTTTGTAGCATTGTGTTTTTTAAAGGAAAATTTTTGGATCAAGATGTAAAATTTGTGATAAGTTATCAGGAGTGGAGGCAAAAAAAATTTTCTGGAAGGATTTTTGTGAGGGTTCTTGTGTTTGCTTCTAACTCGTAGGAAAAAATGATTATTAACTTTTAGAATTTTTTTTTTTGATAATGGATTTTACCAAGTAGTTTTGTTTGTATTTTATAATGTTTTTTTAAACAAAAATTTTTGAATTTAGATATTGAATTATTTCTGAATTATTATGGGTGCAGGAAAAAAAAATTTCTGGGAAAGTTTTTTGAGAGAATTCATGTGCGTGCTTCTGGCTCGTATGAAAATTACAACAATCGAATAGTGAATTTTCAGGACTTTTTTTTTGGAAAATAGACGTTTTTAAACATTTTCGGTAATATTTTTCGTAGCATTGTATTTTTAAAGGAATAATTTTTATGTTAAGATGTTGAATTTTTGAAAAATTTTCATGAGTGCAGGCAGAAAAAGTTTTTTGAAAGGGTTTTCTAAGAAAATTTACATGCTCGCTTCTTCCTCTTAGAAAAAATTAAAAAATTGAGATATTTTGGATTAATAAAGGTTATTTTTTTCGACAATGGACGTTTTGAGACGCAACAAATGAAACTCAAAATAAGTCAGACAAATGAAAAAAGTTCTTATTGTTTGACATATATTGAAAATGATAAAAATTTTGTAAAATGAAAGAACATAGATGTTTTTTGAAATTGTAAATTAAGAAATTGAATAATTTGCAAAATTTCAGTAATTTTTTTTACCCTTCTAATTAGCATTGTATATTATACTTCGTAGAAATATACAAAGTAATGTTTTTATTGTGCAAAAAAGGTATAAAACTTTTATATAATATCGGAAAATTAATTTCCGCCGCCATTAGTGAGACCTATATAAAATAAATGATTTCGAGGAGTTTTTAAAATTTGTACAATTTTTTCAATAACAAAACATTGTCAATCATTTGAAATTTCAAAGATTGTCAACATGCTGAGTAAATTCTTAGTTTTTGAAATTTCGTAAATTGTAAAGAGTTTTGGACATTTTTTCAAACTATAGAAAACAGTGTAATATTCTTAAAATTGTTATGATTCGAAAAATAATTGTCGAAAATTTTGAGAGTTTACATACAAATAACTCAGAAAAATGTAAAAAAAAATTCTTTCGCATTTTTACATAGGTTTTCACAAACATTCATTATTTTTCATCTATTTACAGATTTATATGCATTTTCAATTATTTATAGTAACAAACAATATCTCTCTCTCTCTCTCTCTCTCTATTTCCTTACAACATTTATAAATATAATTTTTTAACCAGAAAAACTCGACACAAAACTCCAATCTCCCAACAGAAATAAACTCAAAATCCTTTATAAATACAAAAAAACCTTTTTCCGCACTTGGAGTTATCAACTTACAGCCCATAGTTCATATCAGAAAATCCAGAAGACACTTCTTATTCACACCCATATTTTATTCTCACAGCTTGCGATAATCATGTACGAAGAATTAAACGAAATCTGTCAAGCCTGAAATATACCGAAGTAGTATTGCAATTCGTTTTCTGTCTCGCTAGGCCGTATGAGAACGGCGTGACATGGGACATCCGCGTTTATCTCGGCTGCAACCTGGGAAAACGCGATCTCTGATCCAGTACAATAAGCTGGGAAATCGCGACCCTCCTGCAACGCGACTTCTCATATAAATAATTTTTTTATTCCCTACATACATATAAAAGCATGTGCATCATCGATCATGATTGCATGCATTTTGTAATTGAAATTTACAATGCAATGCATTGCATTCACAAAGTTCAAAAATATAAAAATCTCGTTGGAAAAAAGTATCCTAAAATTTGGTTTTTCTATGTTTCCATTTTCAACTTTTTGTGGACCGCGGTTTCACTCGAAGCCTGAATCAGAAATTCTTTCTCTCTTTGATCTGTCATCCCAGAGAGCGTCAACATCGCGACTCATCCACTGTCGGGCCAATTTATGATAATGAATCTCGAGATATATAGTCGCCTTCTCGCGACGACGAGATATTGAGAGAGCCAGAGTGCAAAATTAGAACTGGCGCGGTTCGTATTGTAAGTCATATGCTTCCAAGTGCTAGTAAGAGGATTCAACAAATGTACGAAATTAATTCACTATTCCCAAATTTTTTGACGTTAAGTTGATTCGTTGATGCAACGGGATTAAATGCAACAAAAATGGATGCAACGGAAGTGAATGCAACTTAAGTGGATGCAACTAAGGTGAATGCAACAAAATTGGATGCAACAGAAGTGGATGCAACAAAATTGGATGCAACGGAGGTGAAAGCAACGAAATTAGATGCAACGGGATTAAATGCAACAAAATTGGATGCAACGGAAGTGAATGCAACAAAGTTGGATGCAACATAGGTAAATGCAACAGAAGTGGATGCAATTAAATTTGAAGCAACAGAAGTGGATGCAATTAAATTGGATGCAATTAAATTGGATGCAATTAAATTGGATGCAACAGAAGTGGATGCAATTAAATTAGATGCAACGGAGTTGCATCGAACAAAATTGGATTCTACGGAGGTGAATGCAATAAAATTGTATGTAACAGAGTTAGATTCAAAAAATTGGATGCAACAGAGGTAGATTCAACAAAATTAAATGCAACGGAATTCACAAATGCCTTTACGTTAATATTTTGGTTATCCTTTCTTACTGAAGCTAAATAAAAACAAATGTAAATTTCGTTTTTCCTGAATAACACCATTTTTCGTGTCTAGATTTTCCTCTCATTATGTTTACGGAATCCCGGCGAAACGCGTGCGCAATTAATAGCAGCTAAGAATCTCGTGCAAATGGTCACAGTTAATTAGTTGTCGCGCCTTTCACGAAAGTGACAAAGGGTAACAATAAATGCCTCAACGGTCTTGATAAACGCACCTTGGGTTAACGATACATCAGCTCTTTGTTATTCGCATGGACATAAGTTGCGAAACGTGATTCGTCTATTTTCGAGCCTCTGTGGTGTCTGCGGCGTCCGCGAGAGAATAATAAGAGAATCACTCCTTGCGATTTAGATACTCGTTACTCAACGCGCAATATTGTCAATGCTCGTAATTGATGGGGACGAGCTAAAGGGTGTAGAATTTATTTTTACTTCCTGTCAACTCTGCCACTGAGCTACTGTGTTGGACTTGATTTCACAACATTTCAGTTCTACATTTTAAGTTTCAGCTACATGTAGTTGTTATAAAATGAGGAAAAAAACGACTTTTACAGTCCGGTAGATGATTTTTTTCTCATGCGTAATTGATTGAGCTCCCGCGGATGCACTCGTGTCGATGTAAGTGAGTCGCGCTCGCCGAGTGATTAATAATCCGCGATTCGCATCGGCTTTTTGATGGAAATAACGTAGAGTATTGTTCGTTTGCGGCGCGGAAGCGATCCATCATCGGGCATCGGATAATTAGCACACGCGGCTGCGTGTATAATCGCTCGCTATAATAACGCGAGACGCCGAGGTGTGAAACGACCAAGCGACCGAGTCTTCCGAGTACCATAAACGCCAAGTGGCGTACGTTTCCAGCGCAACGTTACAAGAACGTATTTTCGTACCAGCGTCGCCAGATTTGAAATTTGAGAATAGCATAGAACATTAGAAAATAATGTTAAAAATGTGTATTTTTTGTTCTGTTTCATTTTTAATTATTATATGTAAATTTGGAAAAGATTTTGAACTATACAATATATTTTTTCTTTACTTAAACTAACATATTGAGCGTTTCCACAAAAATCTTCATCTATCAAAAATCCAATTCTGAAAGTTGTGTGTTTTACAAAATAACTTTTTAATTTTCATCCTCGACGTTTAAGAGTGGGCATTCTCCATTTCAACTTCTTATTCTTCAATAAATAATAAGTTAACCCAAATTCCGAAAAGGACTTCACCCCTGAACCCCCCCCCCCTTGCCTCGAAATCGTCATCTCCACAAACTCCCATATCTCCATTGTCTACATGATTGATAATAATTGGATAAGTAAACACAGTTCCAAATATAATTAACATCTGACAAGATATAACACGGAACCTAAATGTTTAACATAATCAGATAAGGATCTGGCAGTTTTTCCCGATGTTCGCGATTCACAAGTTCAAGGCTCATTTCCATTGTCTATCTCTGGGAGTAATCTCGCAGTTTTTCTCAGCCTGTCGGGATTTGACATGAATAAGTGCGGCGGATCGCTGAATTCAATTGAGATGTAAATGACTGCAGGATTAATATTGTTCTGAATCGTAATGAGAATGATTATAATTGTAAAAGTGCAATTAAACAGAAATTTATGTTCGAGGAAAGGAAGGAAATTAACGGTGGGATCGAAGGCAAAGTGAGTTTTAGGAGTAATTTGTTTTTCCTTTTTTTTTGAATTCTTGAAAAAATTGATATTTGAATCACTTAAAACCTTTTTTTATTTTGTATTATTCGATTCGTTTATTTATTGTACGTTCAGTTCAACGCGAAATCGCAATTTCACAGCTCGCAAGCTGAACAGTTAATTTTGATCGGAGCGTGGAAAAATGCCGGTGCTAAATTAAAGTGAATTGTTGATTCTGTTAATCGAGCGCGCACTGGGTCGAAGAAAAAAGGCGTGAATTTCGAAAGAGAGATTAAGCTCAGGCATTAAGGAAGCTGAAAAAGTCTAAGGTTGAAACGGAAAATTAGTGTTTGTTGAAATACATGAATTTCCACTGTTTCTTAAAAATATTTTCATTTGATTTTAAATATATTTCAAGCAAATTCGAATATTTATTTTTTTATAAAGAATCATGAATAAATCGTTAAACCGTGCTCAAATATTTAATTGTAATTATATCGTATATCTATCTACGACATACAATTGGGAAATTATACAATATTGTAGATTTTTGTAGAAAATAGTAATTTTTCTATCATTCATAGTACAAATTACTTAGTTTTTTTCTCAATGTACTCTTTACTAAATACATATATTGTAGAAACGATTTACGATAAAAAACACAATTTTTTATTCCTGCTCATAATAAGAATATTTAAAAAATTTAAAAAAATCAAGAACAATACGAAATTCTCAATCGGATTCCGCAAAAAAAAATTCAAAACGGTAAATTTTAATTTTTCTCAAGTGCGAAACGACTGTAAAAAGTTACTTCTCGAGAGTCAGGAGTATTTTAATGTCAAAGTGTTATTGTACTGGCGCAGGAAAACCATCTAAAAGGGGAACTCACTTTCTTGGAAAAT
Organism: Platygaster orseoliae; assembly: GCA_030522825.1. Lineage (NCBI taxonomy): Eukaryota > Metazoa > Arthropoda > Insecta > Hymenoptera > Platygastridae > Platygaster > Platygaster orseoliae. The sequence goes on from JAPYZL010077469.1 coordinate 20,253, forward strand.
TTTCGATCGCGAAAGACGACAAAAGACGAGATGCATTAACCCAATCGTCCTAGGCTTCACGCTAATGAAACGTAGGTCGCCTAATTGGACGCAATAAACGGGAGTAGTTCAATTGCCGACTGTATCCGAGGAGCTTCACGATATTCCAGTCGTTTGCCCACCCCAGCATTTTCCCCCTATTTCCACAACTTTACGAACTCTCTCTTTCGCCGTTTATTCTTCTTCGTCAGAGAATCGAGCGAAACCGGGCACGTTCGGAACTGGAGTCAATTGAAAACTTCTCTGCCTGACGATGAATACTTTACTGAAAACCCTGAACAGACTGGAATGCAGCTTGGAAAAGTTCAGGACTCATTTTTCGATTATTATTTAGAGTGGTGTGGGTGAAAAGGGAATTTTGAGGGGTGAAAAAAGAAAGAATTAAAACAAACTTCACGTTAGTTTCGAAAGTCAAACGAGATTCAGGATTTTTGATTTCGTGAAGTAAAAAAATTAAAATCTTTAACCTGGAAGAATTTTCATAGAAATTAAATTATAAAAAAAATATCATTCAAACGATAAATGTTTAGCTGGGGTAGTATAGGGAAAAATTGAGAAAAATTAAAATCTTTTTGAATACTGAAAAATTTATTATTAGGTATTATTATATTATTGTATTATTGTTTTATATTCTTACTCATAGAGCTAAATCACATCAATAAAAATATATTAAAGATATAACGAATATCATGACTATTAATTTTTTATTGTAAAATACACCAGCACACATAAAAAATGTGCTGTTTCAACATAACTTCCCAAAACAAATTTTGTTTGTTACTAGAGCACGATACCCATGCAACAAAATTTAACGCATAATGATCGTGCTCTGACAACAAAAAAAAGCTACTGCTGCTACGAAAAATTCCTTTCCTCAAGTTGTGTTGAAACAGCACATCTTTTTGCTGATGCAGAAAATACTTTTCTTCCCCTGCATATTTCAGGAGATCACAGCTTCTCCTCCAACAAATTAGGAAACCCTGGAATGAACGTTAGCACCGGCGCCAGGTACGTTTTCCGAGACACTAGCTGGAAAACTCGCAACCTTTTTTAGTTCCCTCCACTCTCGTTAAAGATAATATTCCTCAACAAAGAGGAAGGGCCAGTGGTTGGTTTCCCTCGTGGACACTACGTAAGGAACATAACCAAAAAGTTGCAGAGCCGTTACTCCGTTATGAAACTCAGGGGTGAAGTCAAGATTGCAATTAGCCAGTTTCCTTACGCTGTATTTGCATCCCCCTCCTCCTCCACCCCTTTCCTAAACCCTCCAGTACTCTTCTACTTTTGCGTAACACGTATATTGGTGGATAGAGAACGTTGTTTCCGCGCTCGTTGGATGCACCGCACGTATGAAAATTTTTCCTTTACTTAACTTGTTTGTTAATGTTTCTTGTGGATACTTGCGAAATGTCGCAGTTTCGGGTCTTTCGATGTTTCGTGGGTGTGGAGTGGGAGGAAAGAGTTTGATGTTTTTTTTTATTTTCATGATTTCTCGATTGTTTGTAGCTGAAAGAAATGGGAAACTTATTTTTTGTTTTGTAGTTCGAGTTTTTTTACTTTTATAAGGAAAAAAATACATTCGTACTGAAATAGATTCTAGATTGTTATTTTAATCTATTTATATGTCACAATGAATTCTACTACTTATATTATATTATTACAATGCATTTTTTTTTTTTTTTTTTTTATGAAAAGAAATTAGTTTCTTTTATTGGATAAACCTCTGAAAATAATAATATACACGGTGGTCCAGTTTGACCGGACGATATTCTAACCAAATTTTTTTCATATTTTTCTGAATTGAAAAGTCCTCTGCCACTTTTCACAAAACTCAAAAACAAAAAAATTATTCAAGTTTGAAATTCAAACAATAAATGCACTTTTTCGAGGAGTGGGGATAAAAACCGCAAACCAAACTTTACCCAAATTTTCTTCATATTTTTCTGAGTAAAAAAGTCCTTTG
>JAPYZL010077484.1:0-12829 GCA_030522825.1 Platygaster orseoliae
GGCGTATCGAAAATTCGGAAAATAAAACTCTCGGATAAACGATGATCCGGAATTTCGTTGAATCCGGATTATCCATTTTCAGTTAATCGAATTTTCGGCGCGTTTATCGATCGGTGGTATGAATATTCGTTGAAATGAGATCGTGGCGATTTAAAATTTCGGAGGAGCAAAGTTTCAGAGCAATGGGGATTCGGAGCATTTTTTTCTCGGTCTGTTTCTTTTTCAGAATTTCGTAATTCCGACAGATGACCAGTTCGGTGTTTTGAAAATTCGGTGAAATGAGTGCGTCCCGATCAGGCAACTTTCTTCCCTGTGATCCGGGATTTATGAATATTTCCCTAGGGTTTTATTAATTATTCTCGCTGATTTCCGAGCACTCCAAAAAGAGGATTTCGTTCCTGCGTTCCATAAAAATAAAGTGGCCACTTTTCTAGACATGCATGGGAAAAAGTATTGTATGCTACATGGGAGAAAAGGATGATTCCAACTCGTGCGCTTGCGCACTCGTTGGAATCATCCTTTTTCTCTCTTGTAGCATAAATATCTATTTTCTCATGCATGCGTTGGACTGGCCGCTTTTTTATGATGAATCGCGTGAACACAGCCCTCTTTCCGGGTAGTCATAAAATCAGCGGGAGATTTTATGACTTCCCGGAAAGAGGCCTGCGTTCACGCGTTTCATCGTTAAAAAGCGGCCAGTCCTACACATGCATGGGAAAAAAATAGAATATGTCTCGCGGGAGAAACAGGATGATTCAACTCGTGCGCAACTGCTCGCTCGTGGAATCATCCTGTTTCTCCCTTGTAGCATAAATATTTATTTTCAGCCCTTATAATACAACAAGAGTAAATACCAACAAAAATTTTATCCACATTTATAAAACTCACCAAGTGGTCTCTTCTTGCTTTTTTCCGCCTCCTCTGCTTCACCTCCTGTCGCAGCATCGGCCCCCTCCCCCTCAGGCGCCTTCACCTCTGCTTCCTCCGCCTCCATCTTTACCACCTCTTTGCCGTCTTTTTCATCTTTTACATGCATCTCAACATGCTTCGCCAATGCCGCCTTGGACACGAACTTCTTATTGCACTTCTCACACTCCGTAACTACCTTCTTTTTTGGCCCCTCTTCAACGACCTCAGTATCTTCATTACCCTCCTCCTCTTTCTTCTCATCATCCTCGTCCTCAAAATCCTCAATTTTGATTCTATCAATGATTTTTTCCGCAGCTTTGGCAGCGTTCCTCTTGATCCTCTTGTTCGTGTCGTACTCCTGACCGAACAGAATCGTCTTATGACCAGTCGAGATGAGATGGTTCCTCAATGTGAGTTCCTGGGGGAAAGCTTTCTTGCACTCGGTGCATTTAAAGTTTTTCGTCTTGGCATGCAGATCCATGTGCGCCTTGTGTTCCTTTGACGTCTCAAAACTGCGATCGCAAATGTCGCACTCGTGTTTCGGAGGAGTCTTGTGAGTAGCGAGGTGTTTTGTAAACGCTCTCTTTCGCAGATAACTCATCGGGCAATTCGGGCACTTGAATTTTTTATCGCCCGAGCTACTATCCGTTGTATGCGTCAAGCCATGTTCATTGAGTTTGTCCAGTGTCTCGAAATCCTTTTGACACGTAGTGCAAACGAAATCAGGCTCTATATTTTCTTCTTTGAAAACACGAGTTTTTTTGTTCTCTTCTCCATCCTCAGAATCATCGCGAGCCATGTCAAAGTCGTCGAAGTGAAGAGCGTTGTCCTCTTCTTCGAAGGACACCTCCAAAGGCATGCCCTCGCTTTTCTCTTCATCGTGTTGCTTCAAGTGCTTCTGGAACGAGATGATGTAAAGATACTCCTTGCCACAAATCGGGCATTTGTTGGGCTTCACTCCTGATCTTCGGGAGGTTCCTGGACTTACGTCAGCTTTTTCCGGGATTTTCATCAAACTTTCCATCATGCTGTGGCGAATTTCTTCGTGAGATTGCATGTGTTCCTTGAGAAAAGCTTTCGTGGCGAAAGGCTTGTCGCAGACGTAGCAGACGAAGACGATTTTATCATCTTTTTCGGATTGTTGCTTAGCGCGTGAACTGAGGTTTAGGTTTTCGAAGTAGGTTTCTTCTTCGTTTGAGGTCTTGGGGTTTTCTTCTATGGGTGGCTTTTCTTCGACCTCTTGGAGTTTTTCCTCGACCTCTTGGGGTTTTTCCTCGACCACTTCAGGTTTTTCCTCGGGTTTTAAGGAAGTATCTGTGAGTGGATGGTCTTCTGAAGTGTGTGGGACGTCTTCAGGATATTCTTCTGGAAGGTCTTCCTCGTGTTCTGGGTTAACGGGGGAGAATTCCGGGATCTGCATGAAATCTTCCTGTTTTTTGATGGTCGATTGCATGCTCTCTTCTTCTGAAAATTAAAAAAAAAAGAATTCTTTCAATACAAATTCCGATTCTCATTATATTCATCGTTGAAATCGAAATATCTCTATAAAAAACGACTCAAAAATGTGAAAATTATGCATTGAAAAACTCACGAGCTTGGGAATTTTCCTTGCTCGCTTGGTCCAATTTCTGAACTTGCAAAAGTGCAAGATGATCTTTCAAAAGTCCAGATTCTCTGGGTCCGATATAATCGTCTGTCTCCATGTCTTCGACAGTGTTGTTCCTATGAACTTCCGCCAAATCAACTTCAACAGCGCTGAAAAAAATTTCTTCCTTCACGTTCAAAATGGAGTCGAATTTGGATCTCAAATAATCGTCCGCTTGCTCGATCTGGAGTTTGAATTCATAGGCCGACTCGAGCTTCACAGCACATTCGCAACAGATTTGGGAGGGAAGACCATCGTTAGGTATTACCTGAAATAAGACAGAAGCAGAAATGATAATTATGACAATAAAACTAGAATTTAAGAATGAACATAATTTTAACTGTTGAAGATTTGAAAATTTTGTAATAAAGTTAAATTTCGCGAATGTGTAATTAAAATAATATTTATTCATATTTTTAACTATTAAATCCCAATTTTCACAAAATAATACATATAATTATAGAGCACTCATTAATTCATTTCAACAATTTTACTGTAACTTAATTTAAAATTCCATTTAAAGAAAAATCTTTTTCTATGCTCTGCTTATTCGTAATTGGTAAATAAACGAAAAATTGATCTCTCAGAGCAAAATCATTTTTTTAATATTCTTATTAATCAATATTTCGGCATCTGTATCGGGCCCTCTTCAAGATTTCCATAAGTGATTCTAAAAATACATACTTTATAATAACAATCTTTCTCCTTAAAATACTTCTTTTAAATAAAAAAACATTTGTTTACTTACGAACTAATATAAATCAATGAAAATCAAAACTCCTTTCTTCTTTCTTGCATTGAAGCTGATACGTTAACATTTGATTATAAACGATCATTGTCAATTATTTCAAACAAATATAGTTATCGTCCTAAATGCATTTCACATTTTCCCTCCAAAATTGAAGACGTGTAAGTTATCACTATTGATTTCAAAAAGAAGTATGAATACTATGAATCAAACGTGTCGCATGAAGTATCGACGACAACTGATAATCAGTAGAATAAAACTCGAATATAATCAACCGTTCATCAAAAAACAAAAACACATTAAGGGTCATAATAAATCCATTTTTCAATCATCTTTCATAAAATATATAAATACCCATCATAAATTGGATTTAAGTTTTTTGTACTCTCCTGTTTACATTATATTTAAAAATCCTGTGTACATTTAATTTAAAACAATCTAAAAAAATATTAATTTTTTTAAAAATATATTATTGATTAATTAAACTATCAAATATAAATTTCACAATTCACACACTTGATCTCAAAAATAAAATAAGAATTATTTATTGGAATGGAATATCAAGTCCTAAATATTTTTTGACTATACCAAGCGATACTCTACAATATTTAATTTAAAGTAAAAAAAAACTAAAAATAATTAAATAAAATATGATATATATTGATCACACGAATATTAAATTTATTATAGTACTATTGTCAACAATTTTTTTATTATACAGTCAGGGCTGGATTAAAGCATGGACAGGGCAGGACATGGCCTACAGGCCCCCAAAAAATGTAAAGATGTTTTTTTGTTTTGGAAAAAGAGGCCCAATTTAACAGACACATTTTTTTTAGAAAGGGGGTCCCCACTTAAAAGCCGATTTTTTTTTCTTAGAAAAAGGGCCTCCACAACCTGAATCCAGCCCTGTATACATTAGTGAATTTTTAAATAATTATATGTGACCTGCCATGAAGAAAGGGGGCTTAGGACAAAAAAATCGATTGTCGGGTTTTTACACTTTCATGTAATTGAAGAGTCATTATTTTTAATGCAAAAATCCAAAAAATTCTAACTAATTTACTTTTCTTGCAATGGCGCGTCGAAGTTGCATGAAAATAGGGCATGACATGGGTCTCATCTCTTTCGATCGCTCGCCCTGAAAAATCTTGTCCGGCGCCCTAAGCCCCCTTTCTTCATGGCAGGTCACATATTATCAGAATAAAATTTTTCAATTTATACGGTTGATCTCAAAAAAAAAAAATAAGAGTTATTTATTGGATTGAAATATAAAATTCTCAATATCTTTGTATATATTAAATTATAGAACTGCAAATTTAATTTCAACTTCTGGAAAATAATACAAAAATTTTTTGGCATTTTTCAATTCATGTTAATAATGATACCTACAGGAAAAAAACTGAAAACAAATAAATAAAATAGAATAGAACAATTATACAAATATTGAATATATTGATGAGTCCGACGAAGAGTATCGTATCTGTCTGGACTCCCGAGCATTTCATCGTATCTTTTACAGAGGTGAAACATTTTATCGTAACTCAAATTGACTTTTTCCGAATAAGTCATTATAGATTTCTTTAATCACTCAAGAATGTTCCACAAAAAATTTGGAAACGAATTTTCAATTTCTACCTTTTAAAATTGAAAAACATATTTCAGTAATTGGAATCACCAAATACTGGTTGACTGGATAATTGTGACTTGGCTATTCTTTTGGAATATTTTGTTTTTACAAGATTAATGTGCTTTTCCCTGTTGTTTAGTTCACTGATCAAAAAATTTCGATTACTTTGTAAATTAAATTTGTAATAATAATGCGTTTAAACAAATTATTGTAATATTCTGTTTCTATGAAAAAATACGTGCTTTTTATGGTTTTTTGAAGTGTTGCAGAAGTATATGACATTCATTTTGTGAAATTTATTTTAATAAAACTTTGCAAAAATTTCTTTTTGCAAGATTTATGTCGTGTTCATAGTTTTTTAGGTTGCCGAGTTAGAGTGTGACATTGCTTTTGCAAAACATGCTCATTTAAATAATTTATTTAAACAAATTATTGCAAAATTTATATTTTATTATAATGTAATAGAAGAAAAGTTTTGAAAGTCGTCTTTTGCATATTTTGCATCAGAATAGTAAAATTCATTTGTTTAAATAATAAACTGTGTCTAATTATTGTTGCAAAAAAATATCCTTACTCGGCAGCAACCCAAAAAGCCATTAAAAGGATATACAAATTGTAGTAGAAAAATTTTGCAATAATTTGTTCAGATTAATAGTTTAAATTAACAAATTTTACAAAAACGATGTCAATTTCTTACTCGGCAACTAAAAAAGCCTTAAAAAGAATATACATATTGTAGAAAAAAATTTTGCAATAATTTGTTTATATTAACAGTTTAAATAAACAAATTTTGCGAAAACAATGTCGAATCTTTATTCGACAACCTAAAAAGCCACGAAAAAGATATACATATTGTAACAGAAAAATTTTGCAATAACTTGTTTAAATAAATAATTTAAACAAACAAATTTTGCAAAAACAATGTCGAATTCTTACTCGGCAACAAAAAAAGCTATTAAAATGATATACATATTGTAGAAGAATAATTTTGCAAATATTTGTTTAAATAAATTGTTCAAATAAACGAATTTTACAAAAAAGATATGAAATTCTTACTCAGCAACCTAAAAAACCATGAAAATGACATATATCTTGAAGATATGAAATTCTTACTCAGCAACCTAAAAAACCATGAAAATGACATATATCTTGCAAAAAGAAATTTTTGCAATATTTTGTTGAAATAAATAAATTTAAACAAAAGAAATTTATTATAGTATAATAATCAATATTATTGATGCGAAATATGCAAAAGACGGCTTTAGAAACCATGAAACGCATATGCGTTTTGCAAAAACATATTTCTGCAACAGTAAGTTGAATTTAATTATTTAAACAAATAAATTTTATTTATTACAATATGAAAAATATGCCAGTGATAACTCCGAGCACAAATATGAAGGACAATTATCATTCAATTCTTTCAAGACAAGTTTATTGAAAAACAGTTTCGACGAAACTTATATAATAATTATTTAAATAATTATTTAAATAATTATTTCATGAGTAATAACACTAAAAATTATCATAAACAGTAAATTATCAAAACAGAAGGGTAGATACTTAAAAATGTTTACATCAAAATTATTTTTTGAGGGAATGAATCAATTTTTCATAATTAAGTTTACAGCTTTCATATTTTCAACTTAAAAAATTATTGTGAAGATTATTTATTGTAGTATACAATTATTTTTTCGAAATTTGCTACATTATCATTTTTCAATGCCTGGTGCAAAAAAAATTACTCATTTTACGCGTGAATTTTTTTATGTAGAAAAATTTTTAATATGTTCAATTTTTATCTTTTTCGGTTTTTATGTAAAAATAATATTCATTATTCTGTTAAAAAATACAAAAAAATGAATCTAAAGATAATATCTTAAAAATACAAATAATATGTGATTAGAAACATGTGTAACATATTGTTTTCAAACTATCATTGTGTTTCTTGAGTGACAGAAACTTTACATCAAGTTATCTTGAAACTATGATTTTTAGATAGGATGAAATGTTTCACCTCTATAAAATATACACTGAAACGCTTGGGAGTCCCGACAGATACGATACTCTTCGCGGGACCCATTGATATTATAATAATATTGAATAAGTAGTTTCGCTATAAAATATTACTAAATAATTTAAATATTACACTGCAAGATTTTAATTATTTATTTTATACAGCTGATTTCAAAACTGGATTGAGATTTATTTATTGTAATGGAATATATTATCCAAAATCACTTGAGATATAATTTATAATATAAAATAAATAATATAATTGTAAGCTAAATTTTAATTTTCAAAGAAGACATATAAAACTGATGAACATTTTTCGATTCACATCAATAATTATACTGTTATTATATTGAAAAAAATTACACTAAATATGACATATTACTTAAAGAAATATTGAACAAATGGCGTAATTGAATATTTATAAATTTTTCTTATAACTGATTAATAGATAAATAATTTGATGGAACAATTCATACAATGAATATTGAAAATGGAATAAGACTGATTTTTTTACACAAATTGCATAATAGAATTTTAATTATTATAATATTTTCAACTAATTCGAAAATATGTTTTTATTTTGTTCTTTTATGGAAATCAGTTAAAAAATGAATTATCTGCAATAAAATTTTTATCAAATACTCATTCAAGGAATAAATATTTATTTATGAATGGCAGAGAAGCCAAATGAACTTTGGAAATTCTCTCATTAATTAATAAAATATTTATGCTTTTGCTGTAAGAACTCACATATTACCAACTAATATTAATTTGGAAAAAGGAAAAATTATTTATTCGTTCAATTACTAAGTCATTCAGTGCATTTTCAAGTCTTAACTCTACAATTTCATTGTTAAAAAGAGAAAATGGTTTTACATAACATTTCAATACTCACAACAATAATTATATTGTTATTATATAAAAAAAATTAAACCAAATATCTTAAATATGATATATTATTTAAACTAATATTTTACAGATGCCATTATTGAATGTTATCAAATTTTTTCTTATAATTAAGAAATTAATACAATTTATAGATAAATTTATACAACAGATTCTGAAAATAAAATAATATCGATTATTTAATATTATGATTTACATCATGGAATTTTCACTATCACAATAATTACAATCATTTGAAACATATGTTTTTATTTTGCTATTTTTTGAAGATCCATTAAAAAATTACTTTTTTGTAAAAAAGAATTTAACGAACACTTACTGGGAGTATGAATATTTATTTATTTATTAACGATAGAAAAGCGAAATTGACTTTGAAAATCCTCTTAATAATTAATCAAATTTTTTTTTTCCTGTAAAAACTCAAATATTAAAGATGAATATTATTAACAAAAAATTACTTATTGTTATATTTACCAAAAATCACTCAATTTTTTTTTCAGGTTGTAACCTCAATGTCTGCAATTTCGTTGTTAAAAAGTGAGGTTATGTTCATATGGAATGTTGTTTTCTCTCATTTATCTAGTTATCTCAATCGTGTATCTAGTTATCTACACATTTGCAAATATATACCAAATGACATTAATGAATTTATTCATATAAATTTTCAATTTTAATTGCATCTGACTATTCGAAACATACAAGTAACAATTTCATTTTTTATCCTCATAGTTTGTTACTTTTCAACAAAATGTATAATTACACATTTTCCACTACGCGAGAAAGTGATTTCATTTAATTCCAATTTATTTATTATTTATTCCACTTCCAAAAGTTTTACTGCAACATAATCTAATTTCATGTGTCAAGTTGACACTGTCACATTAATAGAATTTTAATGACAAAATATGTACAGAATCATACCTTTACGCTGGAAAAGCTCGTAATTTTTGCTGAAAGTGTTCCAGAGTTTTGATTTTGACGGAACAAATCCTGCATATTCACATTCCCGGCCAAGCAAATCCGGCAAATACCGACTTGCGAAATTTCACTTTCGTTTTCCTGCACTCCAGAACTTGTCATTTCCATGGTATCCATACTCGCCGTTTTCCTCAACAACAACGCTCAATATTCTCCAAAATATCCCAAATTTACTCCCGTTTTCTCCTTCCACATTCCTGTTTCCAAAAAAGTCGAGATAGACGATTAATATCCGAAAAATATCAACAGCTCGCGATGAAAATTGAAAAACGTCAAAATGTCACCAATATTTACCATCGCGTCCGAAGGACGTAAAATTTGCGGAAAGTTTTGACGATTCCAGAGGCTTTCTCGACACAAATGAATTTTTTCCGAAAAAGCGCGATGATATTTTCGAGACCGCGACGAGTTTTTTTTTGGAAAATTTGTTCAATGTTGCAGGGAATTTAGCGAAATTCACGGCAATAATAATGAAATTGAAGTGGGGCGGGTTTTCATGAAAGGCGGGGTTAGCGCGAAAGCGCGGGAATTTTTAAATGTGGTGAAAAACGGAGATTCACGTTTATGGCTTTTCAGTCAATATACAGGGTGTATCAAAGTCCCCGCACCAAAAGAAAATCCTAGATTCCTTTTTCAATTTCGAGTCGAAAAGTCCTTTACCACTTTTTGCAAAACTCAAAAACAAAGAAGTTATTCAAGTTTGAAATTCCGAATCGAAAAGTCTTCTGCCACTTTTCGGAAAACTCAAAATCAAAAAAGATATTCGTGTTACAAATTTCGACCAATCAGATTTCTCAGATTTTAAACTTGAAATTGTAACTACTCATGATGAGCTCTTCTCATTCAATAATTACATATCTGAATAAGCAAATAATAAATTAATGGAAGAATCGATTGAAACATTATTACTTTTTGTCTAAGAAGAAAAGTGAATCCAAAATATGTAATACATATCAGTGAAAGTATGAGAATATATGAATACGCAATGATGAAATACTGAAATGATAGATCAATAGTAATTAGAGCATATAATAACCGATACAGTACGAATGTCATAACATTCCCAGAGACATTCACGGGACCAAGTGTACTGTCAGGGAATATATAAATGAGTGAATGAACAATTGTTAAGCGAAGTATTATATAAAGGGATAAATAAATAGAGAAAACCGACTTTAAATATTTACTAAATAAATATAGAGAAATTCCCAGTTATACGATGCATGCACGTCCAGCATTTTGATAAAAGTTATAATATAGATAAAGGATTGAAGATAAACTTCAATATATATTACTACTAGGAATATACCCGGTTGCCCTTCAGTCTAATCTTGACGCCCTCCATCCGCCCCTCGACTGAAATCATCTGGAGACACTGATTTTGAATAAAACATTCGAAATATTTTGAAACATAGTTTCTTTATTCTGTTGGCTTTGATAGGCCCCAGAAAACTAAAATTTAATAAATTATACAACAAAATCAACATATTGTATTAACGATTGCATGCCTGCAGCTTGAGGTACACGTCGACCACACTTTGCATCATTTTCACGCCGTACAATATATCGCTCAGAAACATCAGCGACAGGAGTACTGAAAGGCCATCGTGATCAGTAGCTTGCCACCTGGTCCGGAAAATCTCGAATATTATTTCGCTGAAGACGACCAGGGACATTGTTTCGAATTCGTTCTAAAACAACACAAGAGTTGAATAAATTTAATAATTGGTTGAAATTATTTTCGTGTCCAAGTAATTTCAATTAATAAACCATAAAATGCAACTTCAACATACTAGTACAACTTAATAGATATTTGATGTAAGTCGAAAGATTTCAATAAAATTTGTGCTACTTTTTGTGCTACTTATTACCTAATTTACCTAATAAAATAAATAAAATAAATAATAAATATATATATATAATAAATAAAATAAATAAGGTAAAGAAATATTACCTAATTTGTGCTACTTATTACCTAAATTTTCGACATATTTTTCTGAATCGAAAAGTCCTTTGCCACTTTTCACAAAATTCAAAATGAACAAAGATATTCTAGTTTTAAATCTGAGAAATCTGATTGGTCCAAACTTGTAACTTGAATAAATTTTTTGATTTTTTGTTTTGCGAAAAGTGGCAAAGGACTTTTCGACTCAAAAAATATGAAGAAAATTTGTGTAAAGTTTGGTCCGTGGTTTTTATCCCTACTTGTCGAAAAAGTGCATTTATTGTTTAAATTTTAAACTTGAATAATTTTTTTGATTTCGAGTTTTATAAAAAATGGCAAAGGAAAAATCGTCTTTGAATTGCATGAGAAACCTATGGTTTTCGGTATTTGCGGGGATTCTGAAACACCCTGTAGAGTTATTTCTGAATATTGAATGTTTTCACCATGAAAAAATTATCATTAATTAACTATTATCCGACAAACTAAAGTAATGTACAATTTATCTATAACATGATAATTTTGCACTTTTAGAATCTTTGAATGTGTTTTCCAAAATTAATCAACTTTTCATGCCAGATTATGATCCCAATAAACCAACTGCCGTCAAGACATGAGCTTAATACTTCCGCAATCGATAGAGTTATTGGCGGTAATCATTGCCGGCAAATGTTACCACTAATTTGAACGCAAATCGCTGAAAATTATTGCCAGCAAATGTTGACCGCAACCTGAATGCGATTTGCTTGAAATATTTCCTTCAATTTGCGTTCAGGTTGCAGTCAAAACTTGACTGCAATAAACTTCCAGCAGGTTGCGTTCAGATTGCGGTCAATACTCGTGGTAATACCTGATGCTAATTGCAGTTGCCAGAAAATTGCGTTAAAATTGTGTTCAAATTGCGGTCAATATTTGTTCGCAATGATTGCAGTCAATATCTCTGTCGATAGCGGAGGTATTAAGCTCATATATTGACGGAAATCTTGCCAGCAGGAAATGTTCATGGGGATCCGAATGTTCAAGCTTTTATTTGTCTGTAATATGAAAAAAATTGAAACTCCCTCACAGTTAGGGGACAATACTCACGCGATAGACAATAGTAATCAATAGTCAGATACAGGTCAGGAAAATGACAGTTGAAAGTCGATGAATGCATTGAACACATGAAACGACTTCGGCTGACATATTTCTGACCTGACTATCTTAAGAATTACAAACTACGTTGTAATTACAAACAATTTACTGACAATTTTTTTTCAACCATGAATAAAGCGAAAAAAGGGTATGATTCTTACGTGCTGAGTTTCATCCACCTTATCATCGACATCTATAGGTTCCTCTTTCACTTCCAAGAATTGAACAACAAAATTTTTCTCATATGTGAGAGGCATATCTTTCCTGAAATAACGTATTAATAATTTGTCATCATGGCTTCATAAAAGACTCAACTGACTCCTTGATAAAACCCATTGAAAATTTTATATTCATTAGAAAAAATGTTCAAGAGAAGTTTGCATGAGCTTGTACTCTTCAGATTCAAGTTAATATTAAGGGGGCCCGTGAAAAAAAGACATTCATGTAACATGAATGCAACATTTAATGCTAACCGTATGCAGCATGCGTGTTGCACATGTGCTACATTGATGGGCATTAATGGAACACTCATGCTCACATTCATGGAACATTCATACAATATATGTCTAGGATACACGCCGGTAACATTCATGCAACATGAGTGCGGAACATTAATGTAACACTCATGTTCAGCATGTATGCGACATTCATGTAGTATTAGTCCCGCCATGAATGTAACATTAATGTTATGCTTGTGCCACACGAATGTAACACTCATGTTTCTTTCATGGTGCATTAATGTAACACTCATGTTTCTTTCGTGGTGCATTAATGTTACACTCATGTTCCTTGCGTGGAGCATTAATGCAACACGCATGTTTTATATAAAAAATAATTTTAAAAAAAGGCATCGATCACACAGAGCCAAATAATTCCGATATATTTTATTAATTCATTGATCAACGAATTAATTTAATATAT